>JAIUZE010067293.1:0-16564 GCA_022085475.1 Heliosperma pusillum
AATACATAAAAGACATGAATACAATACGAAGGTGTCATTACATAATAAGAAGGTTCGTTACAATACGGAAATAAAATTCTACAAAAGAAATATACAAGACGGGAGACATATCTCCCGTATAAATACGGAAATAAACTAGTGTATAATAATATACAAACTATGAACCGAATATAGGTCCAAGGTAAAACTTCACTCGCTAGCTCGTCCATGTACCCAAATATGCAACACCACCTGTTCGACCGCATTAAATATAAACACGGAAGCCACAGTCAGTGGGGAGTAACTCCGAGTTCTCCCAGCCACGAAATGTCGAGTTTAATGAAACATGAATAACATAAAAGCAATGTATATGGAAAATACAAAACTTAAACATATATGATATTCTTTTCATGTTATGAAACAATTAACTAACATATAACCTATCATATGAAAGCTATCATGTGAAACCGATAATAAAATATAACAAGAGGTAGGGAAGCTGGTATGCTAGCTCAGAGGTTACCCTGTAACTTGGCCATGATACACTCAAACCCTAATCAACACGTAATCATGTGAATCAGTTAACAATCGGTAATCCAAACTCTATCAATCCTAGCCGGCTTGCATCTCACCTTCTAGAGCTCATAGAATCATACAAACATGAAAGACTGATACTTCTATAAACAGGCATAAGTTCTTAGGACGGCGATATACTACTTCTGTAACTCGAGGCTATACCACAAGGTAGGAAAACATATCCTAGTCCTAGACTGATCAGACCTAGCGACAACAGCTATTCCATTCCCCGTCTCATGACATAACCGTACACGAGAAACTCTACTAGGCGACCCCCTAAGCAGAGATGGCTAGTACTTAAGCGGGCTCCATTCCCAAAGTGGAACTCTTAGGCAACCATGCCCCGCCTTGGATATAAACCCACCAAGCCGGGACACAAAAGCTATCGACGGTGAACATATACCGTTAAAGACAATATCTTGCTATCAATGTCGTGGTCCAAGCTACTCATTTAGAATTAGAATGGTCAGGACGCCATATTCTCATAATTCTCTATGGGTACTTAGTCAACACGACACCAACCATATAATAAAACAGTCACGGGGAAAACATCCTATCATGTGACTAATTTCATATAAGTAATTACCAAATATCATATCGCCTCATATCTACTAAGGCTAATTCAATAATCAATAAAACCTTACTTGAAGACAAATCCCCGACCCGAGTCCCGCGACGGGTCATCAGTCAAAACGGGGCTGACTAGATCTTAGTTTGACCAAACCCGTTTGGTCAAACCGGCTAGAAACAGAGTCTTTACCACATAAACTTAGACATAAAAATCAACATTTTCATTTCATGTTATTTTATTAAAACTTCTAACATGTGAATTATTCTATCATACCAAAACCCGTTTGACTTAAAGGATTTCAAATTAAACTACGATCTCGTATTATAATTTCTAACATGTGAGAAATAATAATTTTATGAAAAACCTTTTTAATTAAATATTTTACTTATTAATATTTCCCACTTTCTAAATATTACAAAACACGATAAAAATGACGATAACTCAAAAACCGTCACAAGTCCCAAAGTGGGACCCACGGGCTGAGTTGGACCGGACCCACATGGGCCTGATTTGGGCCTCACGGCCTGATTTGGGCTAAATGGCTGTTTTGCTTTAATTTTCTAAAAACCGTTTTCTAATATTTCCCGCATGCTTTCACATATTTAAAACCCGTCAAAACAACAACCAATCAATCAAACATCGACACAACCCAAAGACCAAAACCCGGACCCCCCTTGACCAACCCAGACCGGGTCTGAACCGGCCTGGACCGGTCCGGTTTGGACCCGGTTCAGCTGCCCTTTCTCGGTTCACCAACAAACACCACCAAAATCATTTCCAACTTGTTTTAATCATCAAACCACCATTTTAACAATCTTCCACACAAAATCATAACTTATTAAAATCATCAAAATTTGTCAAGAACACTAAACTTGTTAAAATTTAATAAACAACTTAAAAATTATAACTTGTTAAAAATCATCAAAATTCAACAAGAACAACAAACTTGTTAAAATTTTCTAAACAACATAAAAATCATAACTTAGTAAAAATCATTAAAATTCTTCAAGAACACTAAATCATCATAAAATTTCCTACAACTTAAAAATCATCAAGAACACTAAATCATCATAAAATTTCCTACAACTAAAAAAAATCATCAAGAATCATAAAACATCATAAAATTCATACAACATAAAATCATCAAGAATCATCAAACATCACCAAAATTTCCATACAACATAAAAATCATAAAACAACATAATAATTACTACTTAACATATTACTACATAAAAATCCATAAATCATAAAAACATGCACCAAAATTAAAGATGAACCAAAATCCAAATAAATAAAACTAAAGGCTATATTACTAGCTAAAATCATAAATACTATAACATGAGCCAAAACTAAAGACTACAAAAACAAAACTAAGGCTATGTGACATTAATTCGTCGAGTAAATCGGAAATGTTACCTTAGCTAGCAAAATCCACTTAGCACAAAATATAAGAAAATATAAATAAGCAAACCCTTCTACTAGTCTTCACCCAAAATATAAGAGTCCCCAAATTCGTCTTCAAACTCTTCCCCTATAAGAAATAACAAGAAAAACAATTATTAGAACTTAAACTAAATTTTCCATAATTAAATGTTGAAAACGATCTTGACGGAATTGAAAATAAAACATACGTGAAGATGAGGAGCGATGAGGAGAGTCTAGAAATATAATTTAGGAAGGATTTAATTAAGAAATGAAGAATTTATGGATGTTTTGCTCAAGAACGATGAAGAACTAAAGATGAACGATGAAGAACGCGAAGAACGATTAAATAAAGTGAGGTTTTGATCTTATTTGATTTGTTGAAAAGTGAAAAGGTGTTTGTGAGTAAAGTGGAGTGGAGTGTGGCCGTGTGTTATAGACACATAAAGGTGTCGAGTTTTGAAATTGTTGTTCCGTAATTGACTCGCGTTTAATAATTGTTTTACGGTAAACGATTAAATATAATTTACGATAAAGTTAATATCAAGATATTATGATATTAAAATGAAAAATAATGAAAATATCAAGGCTTAAGAGTGGGTAAGGGAGCCGTGTGATGTTGAGCTTGTCGGGTCCGATTTCGAGCGTTTTGCGTAGTTTTCGTTAACTGATCGATAAAGTAAAATAATATCTAGATATTATGATATATTAATCAAAAGAAATAAAAATATCAAAGTCTATTAGAGGAGAGGGTGAGCCGTGTGGGTAAGGTGATCATCGGGTATGTTTTTGCTCGATTTGCGTAATTTCCGTTGACGGATCGATAAAGTAATTAAATATCTAGATATTTTGATTATTTTAATCAAAATAAATAAAATATCTAATGGTGAGTGGAAAGCGATGACACGCGCGGGTGACTCATGCCAAAGTCGAGTTTCGATTTTGTTGCGCGCATTACGATGCGTCGGGAATAGTTAAATGACGTTCGATTAAAAACCGTAAAAGTTATTCTTTAAATTCCGAATAAATTCAAAATAATTATATTAAATTATGATAAATCCTAATAAATCTTAATAAAAATAAATCAAAAATATAATTTTTTTAAATAAAATTTCGGTCTTCAAAATCGCAAGACGAGTCGGGAAAAGTCAACGAAAGTCAAAATCGACTAAAAAGTCGGAAAAAGTCAAAATGGCTTAAAAGTTCAGAAAAGTTTAAGACGACTTAAAAATAACTAAAAAGTCAATGACGACTTTAAAAAGTCAAGGAAAAGTCAAAGACGGTTTAAAAGTCAAGAAAAGTCAAAGATGACCAAAAACGGTCTTTTCATGAAATCTCTCAAAAATTCCAAATACGAACGCGGAATTTCAAAATACGACTCGGAACAAAAATTCCTATATTAAAAACTTAAGTTCTACTGAAAAGTATCCATAAGCGATTGCTTAAGCAAATTGGGTACTTTTCGGGTTGTTACAATCACCCCTCCTTTTAAAAAGTTTCGTCCTCGAAACTTAGAAGAAGGAACGTAACATATATGTAGGTCTATTTCAAAACTGTTAAAAATATACTTGTAATAAAAATACTGAGTCTTATCAATGGTACGGAAAGTTCTCATCTGCAGTTTAAGAACATCGACGTTCCAAATCAAAGACCTTAAAAGATACATTTTCGCATCAATTTATGAGAAACTAGTTATCGAACGTCTCCAATAACAAGTCTCAACACTCCTTGACGGTAAAATACTTGAAATCATAACATTTCCAAAAGCATTTAGTTCAAAATTTTCGTAGTAAAGCTAATTACTCGGTTATCTATGCCTAAATTTTGTAACTAAGGCTTATAGCAATCTATCCAAGAGAAGTGATAATCGATAGAAGGAACGGAATATTCGAAAGAATAAATCGAATTGAAATATGAAAGAAAGAAGGGGATTTACCTCAAGCAAATAGCTCGGAATATTTGGCTAACATTTTAGCCTCGGGTTCCCAAGTAACATTAAAATCACCCTACTTTCTAACCACAACTACAACTATTATTAAGATTATTTCGATCCTCTAAACGATATTGCAACATTAAGCTTTCATAGTCTAAAACCACTAGGATAGTTCCTTCCTAAACTTTTTCTCCATTTTCCATAATCATTTAAACTCGAAACTAGCTCCATAGGATGGTTAGGTATCATGTTCGAAACTCCTTCAAAACACCTCCACTAACCCTTACGATAGCTAAAAGAAAACTACCTCTCACGAGAGTAGGGATAAAAGCTCAGGATACTAGGGACCTTAGGAAGCATTATTAAAGACTAAGATAAGAAGAAATTAAGAGACTAAGGCGAGAAAAGAAATGAGGCTGATTTAAGGAAGTGAAACTATCAGACACTATCTCCGGACGGTAAAGATATAGGAGTACTTTCTCCAGTTGAAGCTTTGAGGGGTAATTTGTCGGGTAATCTCCTTGAAATAAATGATAAAGAAGCTTTCGTATCTAATAAAATTAAACACGGTATTTCTTAAATTGAAGACATACCAATCATAACGTCTGGTTGAGCACCGGCCTTCCAAAAGCATCTAGCGTAAAAGCTGTCTTCTTCTTTTCAGGACATATATCAGACTTATGTCCCGGTTTCCGACAAGCATAGCACACAATTGGCTTGTTAAAACAGCCAATACCTGGATGTCTAGGCAGCTTGCACCCAAAACAGATACGATCCCTAAGATCGTTGTTGCTCGGAAAGGATGGACGTTTACTCTTACCATCGGCATTAGAGAAACAGGAAGTGAAACGTCTTTGGTCAAGGGAATTTGACCTTGGATTGACAGAAGAAAAAGGAGATGGACTCTTCATCCTTGCCCCCTCACTAACGGCCTTCATGGAGTCCTCGGCCCGAAGGGCATCATCATACAATTCCCCGAAAGATGTAGAGCTCCTCCTTACTTTGCTTTGGAGCAAAGCACTTAGCTTATTACGATAATAAAAAGCTCTATCTTCATCATCATTGATGAGTCCTGGCGCAAAACGAGCAAGCTGGTTGAATTGAGTAGTGAAGTCTTGGGTCATTAAATCACCTTGCTTGAAATCGATGAATTCTCTGAGTCTTTGCTGACTGAACTTCCAGGGACAAAATCGGTCCTCAACAAGAGACTTGAAACGTTCCCACTCGAAATTGATTTCTAGAATAGCGGTGGGATTGGAAAGAGACCACCAGTAGTCTGCCTCCCTTACCAGGAATAACTGAGCAATCCTTACCTTGTCCTCTTCAAGAACTTGGTAATGGTCGAATTGGTTCTCCATTTCTTTAAACCATTCCGAGAGCTCGGTAGGGTCCGGTTCACCACCATAAGGTGTAATATTGCTCCTAGCAATTTGGCTAGCCACCCAAGCATAGCCTTCATGGCAATTGTCTTCTCTAAGAGGAGAAACTTGGTTGGCACTAACATCCATCTCTTCCATATGAGGTCCAACCATCTCTTCCATATGAGGTCCAACCATCTTCATAAGAAACAAAACAAATTAAGTTACTCCTAACAATTAGCATAAACAAATAGACTACAACAAAATCCTAATCTACCCATCTTACCCTTCTATCTCACGGTTTATTATTTGATTAAGGTCAAGTTATTTATGCAAGGGTACACAAACGTGCGTCGGGAGCAAAATAGCTCTGATACCAACTGTGACACCCTCAAATTTGCGGAAAGAAAAAAAATAATTTAAATACATAACGAAGGGTGTCATAAATAAAAAGGGTCATTACAAAAGGAAAATAATATTATACATAAGAATTATACAAGACGGGAGACATATCTCCCGTATAAATACGGAAATAAAAGAGTGTATAATAATATACAATCTAAGAACCGAATATAGGTCCAAGGTAAATACTTCGCTCGCTAGCTCGTCAATGTACCCCAAATATGCATTCAACACCTGTTCGACCGCATTAAATATAAACACGGAAGCCACAGTCAGTGGGGAGTAACTCCGAGTCCTCCCAGCCACGAAATGTCAAGTTTAATGAAACATGAAAAAACATAAAAGCAATGTATATATAAAATACAAAACCTTAACATATATGATATGCTTTTCATGTTATGAACCAGTTAACTAACATATAACCTAGCATATGAGAGCTATCATGTGAATCCGATAATAAATATAACAATAGGTAGGGAAGCTGGTATGCTAGCTCTGAGGTTACCCTGTAACGTGGCCATGATACACTCAAACCCTAATCAACACGTAATCATGTGAATCAGTTAACAATCGTTAATCCAAACTCTATCAATCCTAGCCGGCTTGCATCTCACCTTCTAGAACTCATAGAATCATACAAACATGAAAGACCAATACCTCTACAAACAGGCATAAGTTCTTAGGACCATCGATAGAAGACTTCTGTAACTCGAGGCTATACCACAAGGTAGGAAAAAATCCTAGTCCTAGACTGATCAGACCTAGCGACAACAGCTATTCCATTCCCCGTCTCATGACATAACCGTACACGAGAAACTCTACTAGGCGACCCCCTAAGCAGAGATGGCTAGTACTTAAGATGGCTCCCTTCCCAAAGCGGAACTCTTAGGATGCCATGCCCCGACTTGGAGATAAGCCCCCCAGGCCGTGACACAAAAGCTATCAAGCAGTGAAATATATACTCGTTAAAGATAGTACGGGGCTATCAATGTCATGGTCCAAGCTATCATTTAGAATAGAATGGTCACAAGACGCCATATATCCATAATTCTCTATGGGTACTTAGTCAACACGACACCAACCATATAAACAAACAGTCACGGGAATACATCCTATCATGTGACTAATTGCATATAAATAATAATCAAATATCATATCGCCTCATATCTACTAAGGCTAATTCAGTAATTAAATACAACATTACTGGAAGACAAATCCCCGACCCGAGTCCCGCGACGGGTCATCAGTCAAATCGGGGCTGACTAGATCTTAGTTTGACCAAACCCGTTGGATCAAACCGGCTAGAAACAGAGTCTTTATCACATAGAAATAAAATCAACATATTCATTACATGTTATTTTAATAAAACTTCTAACATGTGAATTATTAAATCTTACGTAAACCCCCGATTGACTTAAAGGGTATTAAATTAAACTACGATCTCGTCTTATAATTTCTAACATGTGAGAAATAATAATTTAGTGAAAAACCTTTTAATTAAATATTTTACTTATTAATATTTCTCGCTTGCTAATTATTACAAAACGCGATAAAAATGACGATAACTCAAAAACCGTCACAAGTCCCAAAGTGGAACCCACGGGCTGAGTTGGGCCGGAACCCACATGGGCCTGGATGGGCCCCACGGCCTGTTTTGACTAAATGGCTGATTTTTTTTACTTTTACTAAAACGCTTTCTTAATATTTCCCGCATGCTTTAACATATTTAAAACCCGTCCAAAAACAACAATTAAACCAAATCAAACATCGACACAACCAAGACCAAAAACCCGGACCCACATTGGACCAACCCAGACCGGGGTCTGAACCGGCATTGACCGGTCTGGTTTGGTACGGTTCTTACCCCCCGCCACGGTTCACTCACAACAACACCAAACCATTCCAAATTGTTTTTAATTAACAAACAAACCCATTTTAACAACTCATTCATACTAAAATCATAACTTATTAAAAATCATCAAAATTTAGCAAGAACACTAAACTTGTTAAAATTTCCTACACAACATAAAAATCATAACTTATTAAAAATCATCAAAATTTATCAAGAACACTAAGCTTGTTATAAATTCATCCAAAATCATAAAAATCATAACTTATGGAAAATCATCAAAATTCACCAAGAACACTAAACATATTATAAATTCATACAAAATCATAAAAATCATAACTTATGGAAAATCATCAAAATTCACAAAGAACACTAAACATATTATAAATTCATACAAAATCATAAAAATCATAACTTATGGAAAATCATCAAACTTCATACAACATGATAAAAATCATTACATATCATGTTACTACCAAAAATACCTAAATCATAATAATATGAACCAAAATAAAAGATGAACCAAAAATAAAATAAACCAAAGCTAAAGCTATGTTACTAACTAAAATCATAAAAACCATAATATGAACCATAACTAAAGACTATGAACCAAAAACAACAGCTATGTGACATTAATTCGTCGAGTAAAACGGAATTGTTACCTTAGCTAGCCAAAACAATTAGCACCAAAATAATAATAAGAAGTATATAATAAGAAACCCTACTACTAATCTTCACCCAAAATATACGAGTCTCCAAACTCGTCTTCAAAATCTTCCCCTATAAGAAATAACAAGAAAACATTATTAGAACTAAAAATATGAATTTCCATAATTAAAGTGTTGAAAATGATTTTACCGGAATTGAAATAAAACCGTACGTGAAGATGGGGAGCGAAGAGGAGATCCTAGAAATATAAATTAGGACGGATTTAATTAAGAAATGAAGGATTTATGAATGTTTTGCTCAAGAACGATGAAGAACAAAAGATGAACGACGAAGAACACGAAGAACGATTAAAGAAAGTGATGTTTTGATCTTAATTTGATTTGGTGTTCAATGAAAAGTTGTTTGTGAGTAGTGATGGTGGTTTGAGCCGTGTACATATAGACAAATAAGGATGTCGAGTTTTGAAATTGTTGTTACGTAATTGACTCGCGTTTAATAATTATTTTACGGTAAACGATTTAATATAATTAACGATAAAGTTAATTACACCAAATCTCAAGATATTATGATATTGTAATGAAAAGTAATCAAAATATCAAGGCCTAAGAGAGGACTAAAGTAGACGTGTGAAATGGTGACTTCCGGTCTGATTTCGAGCGTTTTGCGTAATTTTCGTTAATTGATCGATAAAGTAAAGAGTTATCTAGATATTATGATATATTAATCAAAAGTAATGAAAATATCAAGGTCTATTAGTGGGTAGGAGAGCCGTGTGGAACAAGGTGATATCGGGTCTGATTTTTCTCGATTTCCGTAATCTCCGTTGACGGATCGATAAAGTAACAAATATCTAAGATATTTGTATTAGTTTATTCAAAACAATTAAAATATCTTATGGTGAGTGGAAAACGATGACACGCGCGTGCGACTCATGCCAAAGTCGAGTTTCGAGTTTGTTACGGGAGTTTCGACGAGTCGGGAATAGTTAAATGACGTTCGGTTTAAAACCGTAAAAGTTATTCTTTAAATTCCGAATAAATTCAAAATAATTATAGTAAATTATGATAAATCATAATAAATCTTAATAAAAATAAATTAAAAATATTATTTTTTTTAAATAACATTTCGGTCTTCAAACTTGCAAGGCGAGTCGGGAAAAGTCAACGAAAGTCAAAGTCGACTTAAAAGTCGAGAAAAGTCAAAAATGACTTAAAAGTCAAGAAAAGTTTATGACGACTTAAAAATCAATAAAAAGTCAATGACGACTTTAAAAAGGCAAGAAAAAGTCAAAGACGGTTTAAAAGTCAAGAAAAGTCAAAGATGACCAAAAACGGTCTTTTCATGAAATCTCTCAAAAATTCCAAATACGAACGCGGAATTTCAAAATACGACTCGGAACAAAAATTCCTATATTAAAAACTTAAGTTCTACTGAAAAGTATCCATAAGCTATTGCTTAAGCAAATTGGGTACTTTTCGGGTTGTTACACGCTGTGCCTCGCCCAGATCTTTCATTTGGAAATGGTTCTTTAACCATACCTTAACCGAAGATAAGAGAGGAATATCATTCCCTATCAAGAGTATGTCATCCACATACAATATAAAGAAAACGATTTTACTCCCACTCGACTTGACATATAAGCATGGTTCCTCAACCGATCGAGTGAAACCATTTGCTTTTATGACTTGGTCGAAACGATGATTCCAACTCCGAGAAGCTTGCTTAAGTCCATAATTGGAACGCTTAAGCTTGCACACTTTCTTAGGATTCTGAGGGTCAATGAAACCTTCAGGTTGTACCATGTACAACCCCTCTTCCAAATAACCGTTTAAGAAGGCGGTTTTCACGTCCATCTGCCAAATTTCATAGTCATGAAAAGCGGCAATCGCTACGATTATCCGAATGGAACGCAGCATGACTACGGGTGCAAAAATTTCATCATAATGCAATCCGTGCACTTGAGTGAAATCTTTTGCTACTATTCGTGCCTTATAGGTGTCTGGTTGTCCCCCTACGGAATGCTTTATCTTGTAAAGCCATTTGCACTGAAGAGGCCGAACCATATCAGGCAAATCAACTAGATCCCATACGTCGTTCTCATACATAGACTCCATCTCAGATTGCATGGCCTCAAGCCATAGCTTTGAGTCGGAACAGGTCATGGCTCCTTTATAGGTAGCGGGTTCGTTACTCTCTAGGAGCAAAACATCGTCTCTATCGTTCTCCTCGACCATACCAATGTATCTGTCTGGAGGTATGGAGACTCTACCCGACCTTCTAGGTTCCTCAGGAATATTAACCGCAGCAGAAGATGAAGGAACATCTTCCTCCATTGGTTGCTCGGTTGTTGGTTCTTGAATCTCCGACAGATCAAAGGTTCTATCACTCGTCGTGTTCTCGAGAAACTCTTTCTCTAGAAACTTCGCACTAGCCGCAACAAAAACACGTTGTTCGGTAGGCGAATAAAAGTAATGACCAAACATTCCTTTTGGATAACCAATAAAGTATGTCTTGACCGATCGCGGGCCGAGCTTATCCTCGTGTCTCCACTTGACATAAGCCTCGCAGCCCCAAACCCGAATAAAGGACAAGTTAAGGACTGTTCCCTTCCACATTTCAAATGGAGTCTTGTCAACAGCTTTAGACGGACTTCGGTTAAGTATAAGAGCAGCTGACAAAAGAGCATAGCCCCACCATGAATCAGGCACTACCGTGTGACTCATCATGGATCGAACCATATCAAGTAATGTTCGATTTCTCCGTTCGGACACACCATTTAATTGAGGTGTTCCAGGTGGAGTTAACTGTAGTACTACACCACAGTTTTTAAGGGGTTGATCAAACTCATTCGAAAGATATTCGCCACCACGATCTGAACGTAGTGCTTTAATCTTTCTACCCAGCTGGTTTTCAACCTTATTCTGGTATTCCTTGAACTTATTAAAGGACTCACTTTTGTGCTTCATTAAGTAGACATATCCATATCTACTCAAATCGTCCGTGAAAGTGATAAAATATCTATAGCCATCTCTAGCGTTGCTTGACATAGGTCCACACACATCAGTATGTATGAGTCCTAATAGGTCAGCAGCGCGCATTCCAACACCTTTGAAGGAAATTCGAGTCATTTTGCCTATGAGACATGATTCACACGTGCCAAATGAATTTCACATATTCACCTTGGGATATACCCATTGTCAATGAGCTCTCTTCTTCTTTCTCACATCTTCATCTTCATCTTACCAAATCACGCGTTTTTCATTTATGTGTCCCATACGGCAATGCCATAAATAGGTTTGATCTTTGTCACCAACCTTTGCTTTCTTACTACTCACCTGCAATATATCTGTGGTTTGATCTAAAACATAAATCCCATTCATGGAAACTGCTTTACCATAAATCATTTCGTTAAAGGAGAAAATATAGCTATTATCCTTTATTACAAATGAAAAACCGTTCTTATCGAGTACGGAAACAGAAATAATGTTTTTAGATAAACTGGGTACATAGTAACAGTTATTTAAAATAACTCAAATCCACTTGGGAGTTGGATTACATATGTTCCCACTGAAACGGCAGCTACTCTTGCTCCATTCCCCACTCGCAGGTCCACATCACCCTTTTCGAGAGTTTTGATGTTTCTTAGGCCCTGCAAATGATTACACATATGAGAACCACAACCAGTATCAAGTACCCAAGTTCCGAAACTTGCATGGTTAATCTCAATCATATGAATAAAAGATGACATACCAACAGGCGTGACGCGGCCTGCTTTTACGTCTTCAGCATACACGGGACAGTTCCGCCTCCAATGCCCAGTCTTGTGGCAATGGTGGCACTCCATGTTTTCTTTTCTCTTTGTCTTGCCTTGTGAGCTACTGCTAGTCTCACCAGGCCCACTCTTGCCCTTTCCTGGCTTCTTGAACTTCGGCTTCCCTACAGCTAGGTCGGTCTGAGCCTTGCCCTTACCCTTACCCTTGTTTGCAATCATGAGAACGTCATGCTTCAGGCTCCCACTCAATTTCAGATCCTTCTCAGTCTGTATGAGAAGTGAGTGTAGCTGATGAGGATTTCTCTTCAAATCATTCATATAGTAATTTGACCTGAATTGGGCAAAACCATCATGAAGTGAATGAAGCATGCGGTCAATGACCACGCTCTCTTTGATTTTGCAATCAAGTGCCTCCAGTTTTTCGAGATTCTCGATCATATCGAGAATGTGTGGGCTAACCGGTTGGCCCTTCTGGAGTTCGCTTCAAAGAAGCGAGTGGTAAGCTCATACATAACGATCTGCGGTGCTTTTGAGAACTCGTTAGTGAGCGTGGTGAAAATCTTGTTTGCACCTTGGGCAATGAATCGTCTTTGCAAATTGGATTCCATTGAAAAGATGAGTACGTTCTATATCGCACCCGCCTCCATTACGAAATCACTATAAGCAAGTGATTCATTGGCTCCTACATTGGGGCCTGGGTTAGGCGGTAGTGGCTCAGTCAAGTACTTGAGCTTACCGTCAGCTATGGCAGCATTCCGTAATGAAGCCTCCCAGTCCGCAAAGTTGGACCCGTTATTCTTCTGTCGCGTGTACTGATTCATATTGTCGATGAACATCTTAAGCCGGTCCTCAAATTACGAGTCTAGTCTGGACCCGCGTGGCACTTGGCATAGGGGCATCAGCATGTCCAGCCATTTGTTATAACAGTTTTATCGATATAAATGAATGCTACACTGCGAGAAAGGAGATAAAACATAATAAGCATTTTCATCGTTTTAATTAACTCCAATGCAAAACCGATTAATGCGAAGACTCTTGCATTTATACAATTGACCTCCCTCAAGTATTATATAAATGATCCCAAGACTCAATTTCTGTAAATTGATAAGCCAACATCTTGGCTAGTTCTACTTTTAGAATTCCTGGTCGATAAATTTCTGTAAATTCTATCTTTAGTCCATTATAATCACGAGATATTACTCGTACTATAATGTTGAGGTAAAATAGGTCAACACTTACTACTTACCCAACGTAGAAGGGGTCATATGGAGAGTAAGGTCCTATATGCTTACCGACGAAGAAGGGAGTCATAGCAGTTTTCCCTATAAAGACTAATCTCAATTTTAGGTTTTAGAGGAAGGTCCATCAGCTTTAATTTTATTCATTTAAGTGAACGAATGATCTAGCATTTTGAGAATGAATATCTTAAGATGATAGCTTTTAAAATTGTGAGTGACATCTGGATGTCCATGATAATTAACATACAATCTATATGAGTCAATTTTCATGCAATTAAGTAGTAGTAGGTGGTTTGGTTTAGGCGGAATATGATGCACTAACTATCATGCAAAAGAAAACAATAAGAACGGAAAAATAAAAAACAAAGTACAAAGTCCTAGTGTGGCCTATCCTATCAAAATAGAACAAAAATTACACTTTGGAATCCATCCTTATGGACCCTAGAAGCTTGACTTGATGTTCCATCTTGGTCCATGTAGCGGGAGTGAGCTATCCGATCTCCATCTTTGGTCTTCTCAAAAATACAATTTTTAAAATTACAAAATATAAACCTATTTACATTCTAATTTAAAAATTATAATTAAAGATTATAAAGGGGAGATTCGAGATCTCAAAATACATCAAAGACCATGTTACCATCATTACGATAACACAATCTACTAAGGCCACACTAAGCAATACAAATTACAACCTCTTGTAAAACTAACAAAATAATCCATTCATCCATTCATTCATTCATTCAACCAAATAAAATGTGTCAACAAAATAAATTAAACATACAAGACATAATTCATTAATTATGATGATTAATTTATCCAAACCACCTTTAAAATGATCAAAATTATGTGACAATTCCTTAATTGCACACAACAATTTTAATCAACCATAATCCAATTTAATTCATATTATCGGTATAACATAAATTAAATTCAACATTATTTTAAACCTTTTTAAAATAATAGGGTATCTATCATTGTGAACTTTTTCACAACAATAATCAACATACATTATCTTTATAATGCAATAAACAAAACAAAAATTAAAATTAAAATTTTTTTTTTCACTATTCACGGATGAACAGTACCACCAACTTAAATATAACAGTTTATATTTAGTTTGGACCAACATTATATACATTGATTAAATATAACATTTTATATTCAATTACCAGCTAACATTATTTAATCGTTATTAAATAATTATATCATCATCACATTGACTAACCTTTTAGTCAAAAACACCGACTACCCTTTTAGTCATTTAATAAGGCATCAATATGATTATTTTCTCAAATAATCACATCTCTCAATCACATCCTTTAGGTGTGACTTTTAGGGACCAGTTGATCACCGCCATCTGTATGACAATAACGTCAAACTTATCTAGCAAGCCAACCGTTATCGATAAACGTTAATCAACTGATTATAATACAAAGTATACCATGTGAACCTTAGCTGTTATCACACTAACTGTGGAGGACACTAGCTCCAACATTGCCCCCACTAAGGAGAATAGAACACTCTATTGATCTCATCCCTGGAGCAATGCTGTCCAACAAACCCGCCTACATGAGTGATCCAAAGGCAACTCAGGAACTCCAAGCTCAAGTGAGTGAGCTGCTCAACAAGGGCTTTGTAAGGGAGTCCCTTAGTCCATGTGCAGTTCCTGCCTTGCTAGTACCTAAGAAGGATGGGTCTTGGAGGATGTGCATAAACAGTAGGGCTATCAACAATATCACCATCAAATACAGGTTCCATATACCAAGATTGAATGATATCTTAGATGAGCTGAGTGAGGTTCAAGTCTTCTCCAAGATTGATTTAAGACAAGGGTACCACCAGGTGAGGATCAGGGCTGGGGATGAGTGGAAGACAGCCTTGAAAACCAAGCATGGTTTGTATGAATGGCTGGTAATGCCCTTTGGTTTGTCTAATGCCCCAAGCACATTTATGAGGTTGATGACTGAGGTACTGAGGCCCTATTTAGGGAAATTCTTTGTTGTGTGTTTTGATGACATCTTAGTATACAGTCCTTCAGCAGAAGAGCACCTCCATCATTTGAAATTATTGTTTGATGTTTTGAGAAAACATAAGCTATTTGGCAAGATGGAGAAATATATTTTTATGCAGGAAGAGGTTCAATTCCTAGGATTTATTATATCCAAGGAAGGAGTTTCTGTTGATCAAGACAAGGTCAAGGCAATTAGGGAGTGGCAGGTCCCTAAGACTATAACTGAGATAAGGAGTTTTCATGGGCTGGCCTTCTTCAACAAAAGGTTCATTAAGGGGTTCAGTTCCATCACGGCTCCCTTGACTGAGTGTATGAGAAAAGGAGAAGTTAGGTGGAATGACAAGGCTGATAGGTCTTTCAACATCATTAAGGACCTCTTGTGTGAGTCTCCTATCCTTGTTCTCCCTGATTTCAGCAAGTTATTTGAAGTAGAGTGTGATGCCAGTGGCATAGGCATTGGTGCTGTCTTGATACAAGAACAAAAGCCTGTGGCATACTTTAGTGAGAAGTTGAGTGATGCTAAGCTCAACTATTCATCATATGACAAGGCGTTCTTTGCAATAGTCAGGGCCTTGACTCATTGGGGTCATTATATGAAGCCCAAGCCTTTTGTGTTGCACTCTGATCATCAAGCACTTAAGTACATCAATGAGCAGCACAAGTTGACTACTAGGCATGCTAAGTGGGTGGAATTCTTGCAATCCTTCTCATTCTTCAGCAAGTACATTGAAGGGAAAAACAATGTGGTGGCAGATGCCTTATCAAGGAGAACCATGATGCTGAC
>JAIUZE010067297.1:0-75159 GCA_022085475.1 Heliosperma pusillum
CTCTTCAGTGTAAGTGGATCTATCAGATCAAAAGTGGCATAGACAAACATAATGATGTTTATAAAGCTATATTGGTGGCAAAAGGTTTCACCCAAGTTCATGGTCTTCACTATGACGAAACCTTCGCCCCAGTCGCCATGCTTCGATCCATAAGGATTATCTTAGCGGTTGCCGCATTTCATAATTATGAGATTTGGCAAATGGATGTCAAAACCGCCTTCTTGAATGGGATTCTAGAAGAGGAAGTGTGCATGACACAACCTGAAGGTTTTGTGGATCCATCAAACCCTAAGAAGGTATGCAAACTTAAGAGATCCATCTATGGTCTTAAGCAAGCATCCAGGAGTTGGAATCATCGTTTCGATCAAGTAATTAAACAAAATGGTTTCACTCGAAGTGTCGAGGAACCATGTTTATACATGAAGTTTAGTGGGAGTAAAGTAACTTTTCTATCTTGTATGTAGATGACATACTACTCATTGGGAATGATATTCCAATGCTCACTTCTGTAAAGGAGTGGCTAGGAATACATTTCCAAATGAAAGACTTAGGAGAAGCCCAGCGCATCTTAGGTATCCGGATCTATAGGGATAGATCTAAAAGGATACTAGCATTAAGTCAAGAAACTTATATTGATAAAATTCTTGATCGTTTCAGCAACATGAAAGACTCTAGAG
The DNA here is from genome assembly GCA_022085475.1 of Heliosperma pusillum. Lineage (NCBI taxonomy): Eukaryota > Viridiplantae > Streptophyta > Magnoliopsida > Caryophyllales > Caryophyllaceae > Heliosperma > Heliosperma pusillum. The sequence goes on from JAIUZE010067297.1 coordinate 678, forward strand.
AGGCTTTGATTCCTTATAGGGAAGTGGGATCACTTTGGAGCAAGTCAGAGTGCCCTAACGAAAACCGAGAGATTGAACCATAATATGATCCCTTATTATTACGCTTCAGCCGTTGGAATCAATCTTGTATGCTATGGTGTGCACTCGTCCCGATGTTGCATATGCTTTGAGCATGACAAGTCGTTACCAAGCAAATCCAGGTGAGATTCACTGGATAGCCGTAAAGAACATCCTTAAGTACTTAAGAAGGACCAAGGATTCGTTCTTAGTGTTTGGAGGCGAGACTGAGTTACGTGTAAAGGGTTACACAGATGCCAGTTTCCAAACAGATAGGGATGATATGAAATCCCAATCCGGCTACGTTTATATGATGAATGGAGGAGCTGGTTGCTGGAAGAGTTTCAAGCAAAGCGTTACAGCGGATTCTACAACAGAAGCAGAGTACCTTGCAGCATCTGAAGCTGCAAAGGAAGCTGTGTGGATTCGGCAATTTTATGGAAGGACTACAGTATCCCTACTTGCCAAAGATCCTTCACAATTTATTGGATCACAGTTGGCTATTTTTCAGGCAAAAGAGCCAATTCTAGTACAAGTCAGACATGTACTTCGGAATATCCATGTAATTAGAGATTACTGGACCGAAAGGAATTGACATTTGTAAGGTTGGGCACAGATACAACATTGCTGATTCCTTTAACCAAGCCTTTACAAGCCTAGCAGGATGGTCATGTCGTCACAATGGGAATGAACTGTGCCAAATTCCTTTAGATTATGTAATATGTAATAATTGAATGTTGTATTAATTATTTCATATATGATAATGGCATTCATTGTTCGAGTTTTATTTTAAACTCTTTTATTTAGTTTGACTAAATTTAATACTTTGTTTATCCGAATAGATTGTTGGAACCTATTCAAGTGAATAGGACGAACTTAGTATTTTGTCCCTAGTCACTCAATGAGGTGACGTCTCAAAATGACTAGATTTTAAGTCGATCGATGGTTGGTTCAGCACCATCGGGTCATGGAGATGACTGGTCGTTTACATAGACAGACTGTATGACACTCTGTCGGACAGTGACATTGTAGAGACCCTTAAATCAATTATTTGATGCCTGGTCGTGGCAGGGTCTTCTATCTTATTCCTATAAGTCGATTCTTTTTACTGGCGACCGTCTATCTGAGTCGGTGCAGTTTCCGATTGGTTTTGGTTGATGTTCTAGGTCGTGCCGTAAAAGGCGGCCGATGGACTTCTTCTGGATCATGGTGATCTGCATCATACAGAGTAGATGGATCAACAGGAATTGTCCACCCACGTTGGGTAAAAACATCTTTAGTCCACTCGAGGAGAAGTTAAAGTAAATGCGTGGCCACGCTCGGTAAGAGATCTATGGTAGATTTTCCGGTCAGGCAGTTACTCTCCCTATCGAGAAAACCACGTCTCTAGATAGTGTCAGCGCAAAGTGCGAGCCTGGCAAGACACCCGTGGCGTGTGAGTGGGAGATGGTGATAAAGAAGACAAGAGAATCGGTGACAGCACACTTGTGTCAGACGTGGGAGATTGTTTGAGTAGGTGTCCTTCCACAATAGCGCCACATAATGAAAATCGTTATTAAGTGAATATAATGGATTTTATTGACTATATATATGATAGTCAGTTGATTGTTTTAACGTAAATCAATAACGGTTGGCTGACTAGATGTTGAGTTATTGTCGTATGACGGCGGTGATCAACTGATCCCTTTCGGTCACACCTAAAGGATGAAATTCAAATAGTAACTAATTATTTGTATACGATACAGTTAATTAGTACATTACATATATTCGATATGTACGAGAGTTAATGTTAGAAATTGAGTTAAGAACTCAAATTCGATTAAACTTATTTTTCAATTATGCGATAATTGACTAATAAATTTATATCTTATTTTAATACGATTAAATAAGATTTTACTTAGTAATTAATCGTTAAATTACTAAATTAGTTGAGGTTTTGAGATAGAGGTAATTAGTTAATTATATTTACAAGGAGTTGTAAATAAATTAACTAAGCATTGTGGGACCCATTATAGTAAATATGTGATATAAGGTAGAATACTACTTAAAATGTTAAGTACATATTTAGTCAGTTTATTTTTCAGTCTAAATTTTTATATGCTCAATTAACACTATTAATTATAGACAAGATAATTCAGCATATGATTAATAAGTAATTTGTGGGACAAATATCAAAAATCAAAATGGATCACATTGAGGCTCACATGGCCGGTTATGGTGAAGTCAAATGGTGATGATGGTTGTTCTTATTCATACTCACAAGCAACATATGCTTATGACATGAATAGTAAACATGATATCATTTTATTCACTACAACACTTTACCACCTTACATGGCAATAAAATAAGAAGAAAAAATCACCATTTTGTGATGTTGAAACCGGCCCTCTTGGCTATAATAGGAGAACAATTGTTGTTCATTCCTTACTAGTTCATTCTTGTTTTATTTCATACATCTCTCAAAACTAAACTTCTCTCTAAAACTCTCATATACTAATATTTACTAAGTATTACTAGTGTAGTAATATAGTCTAGTATTAGTAGTATTATATCTATCTTATTATCTAGTTAATAATAAGGGTAAATTATTTGGGTTAATCTTGGTGCAACTTAGAGGAGATCTTCTACCTTGGAGATTATTTGTGTTCAACCATATTTGTAGCTCAAGATCAACAAGAAGGAGTTCTTGTTGTGCCCTTATATTTTCCATACCAATGTGAGGAAATTTCGTCTCTTATATAAATGTCTTTATATTTGCATGCATGTTACATAGATCATTATAAACTAAATTAAAAAGTAATTTAGTAAATAATTAGAGGAGTCTAATTAAGGTCTATGGACTTTCATAAGATCCATCGGATAAGTCTAGGTTTTGCCTCTTTCTTTGAAAGCAGATATTTCAAGGCAGCATGGTCAGTGTAAACAATGACTTTTGATCCTATAAGGTATGAGCGAAATTTGTCTAAGGCATAGACAATGGCGAGAAGTTCTTTCTCGGTGGTGGCATAGTTGATTTGGGCAGGATCTAAGGTTTTACTAGCATAGTAAATTGCATGAAGGAACTTTTCCTTTCTTTGCCCTAAAACAACTGCTACGGCATAATCACTCGCATCGCACATCAGTTCAAAGGGCAGATTCCAATCAGGTGACTGGATTATAGGTGCGGTGATTAAAGCGCGTTTGATTTTGTTGAATGCCTCAAGGCATTCCTTTGTGAAATTAAAAGGTGCATCCTTGAAAAGGAGCTCAGTCAGGGGCTTGGCTATTTTTGAAAAATCTTTGATAAACCGTCGGTAGAAACCGGCGTGGCCAAGGAAACTCCTGATTCCTTTTACATTAGCAGGTGGTGGCAGTTGTTCAATAACTTGGATCTTAGCTCGGTCCACTTCTATACCTCTCTCAGAAATGATGTGTCCTAAAACTACACCTTCGTTCACCATGAGGAGACACTTTTCCCAATTGAGAACAAGGTCGACTTCTTCACAGCGTTTTAGAACTCTGGATAGATTTGTTAAACAATTATCAAAGGAAATGCCATAGACGCTAAAGTCGTCCATGAATAATTCCATGATAGTTCAACGCTGGAAAGTAGAAGGTGCATTACACAAGGCAAATGGCATTCTGCGATAAGCAAAAGTACCATAGGGACAGGTGAAGGTGGTTTTCTCTTGGTCCTCAGGGTGGATAGGAATTAGGAAAAATCCTGAGTAACCATCTAAATAACAGAAGTATTTGTGGCAAGCTAACTTCTCTAGCATTTGATCAATGAAGGGCAGAGGATAGTGATCTTTTCTAGTTGATTGATTCAATTTCCTGTAGTCAATACACATACGTCATCCCGTCACAATCCTTGTGGGGATGAGCTCATTCTTTTCATTTTTGACTACTGTTGTTCCTCCTTTCTTGGGATCAAATTGAACAGGGCTAACCCATTTCGAGTCAGAGATTGCATAGATTATGCCAGCATCTAGCAATTTCATAACTTCAGTTTTAACTACTTCCTGCATGTTGGGATTAAGACGGCGTTGACCTTGAACACAAGGTTTTTGTTCTTCTTTTAAATTGATTCTATGCATGCAGAAGTCAGGGCTTATGCCAGTCAGATCTTCAAGTTTGTAACCTATTTCCTTTTTTATGCTTTTTCAAGACAGTCAATAGTGAGGTTAACTGATTTTCATCTAGGAGAGCACTCACTATGACTAGGCAATGTTAAGATTCATCTAAAAAAGCATATTTTAGAATTGAGGGAAGAGGTTTTAATTCAGGTTTATGTACTTCTGCCTTGGCAGAAGTATCGATTAAGCTTATGAACTCTTTTACTTCTTCAGACGGTATCTCCTTTCTAGTCAGGTCTTTTTCCAGCTCACTAATCTCAAAATTGTCATTCTCAGAGATATCCTCCAACAATAGGATTGCTTCTAAAGGATCCTCAATTATTGATAAATACAGAGATTCATCAATAATTGAGTCGACAATATCAAGGAAACAACAAGGCTCTTCAAGCATAGGGCTTTTCATTGCACTGTTTAAGTTATAGGTAACTTTATCATCACCTACTTCTAATGTCAATTTTCCATTCTTGACATCGATTACTGCTCCCGCAGTGTGTAGAAATGGTCTTCCTAAAATAATAGGGATTTGCGAATCTTCAGCCATGTCTAGCACAATGAAATCGACGGGAATGAAAAATCTTCCTACTTTGACAGGCACATCTTCTAAAACTCGCATAGGTTGTTTTAGAGAACGGTCTGCCATTTGCAGAGTTATACTGGTGCATTTGAGAATTCCCATATTCAATTTTTCGCAGATGGAATAGGGCATGACGCTTACACTAGCACCTAGATCGCATAAAGCTTTATCGATTGTGTAGGTGCCTATAGTGCAAGGTATAGAGAAACTACCAGGATCCTTTAACTTAGGAGGGGACTTATTTTGCAATAAAGCGCTGCATTCAGCTGTGAATGCTATGATTTCAACATCATCTAAAGTCCTCTTCTTAGTCAAGATATCCTTCATGAATTTCGTGTAAGAAGGGATTTGAGTGATTAATTCAGTGAAGGGAACCGTTACTTGGAGGTTTTTGACTACTTCCATGAATTTGCTGAACTGGGTTTCCTTATGATTTCTCCTCAAGCGTTGGGGAAATGGAACTTGGATTTTGATGGGTTCCTTTTCAAGTTCATCCTTCTTTTCAGGTTTGTTTTCCGCTTCCCTAGCGGTGGATGGTTGGGATTCTTTTTGGCTCTCTACTGGTGTAGGCTCAACTATTGGTTCTTTGGGTTGCTGAGGTTCCTTATAACTGGTACCACTCCTAAGGGTGATAGCATTAGCGGTGTCCCTCGGTTGCTCACCATGAGGTGGGAGTTGGCCTTGTTTTCTTTGGGCATTAGAGGCAGCCAATTAGGCCATTTGAGTTTCACGCATCTTGATGGCAGCACTTTGATAAGCAAGATTTATGTCGTTCTAAGTCCGCTATCAAACAATATTTATAAGTCCAAACTAAAACTAACTAGGGCAGCTAGTGATAAGTCCAAGTCGATCACAGGGAGGCGTGATGCATCTAATCAGTTTAGGTCGATATTCAATTCTGCTAAGGCGAAAGGTTTAACAGGTTGAGAGGTGAGTTTAGAAGGTACGAAATTGAAAGCAGTGAATAAATGAAAACAAATATAAAACGAAGTAAATTTATGAAAATCAGATGAAACGAAGACTAGGGCAGAACGGGTTCACTATGGGGTCAAAGGGATAGGTCGAGCCAAGGTCTAAACAGTCTAAAGGGTCAGAAAGTTGCTTGTCCGGCCTCTTAACCACCCCTAGCGACTCTGATAACTTGTCCGGTCTCACAGAAATCACTATCCTATGTGTCCACCGATCGGTGAAGGGCTTCCCACGATCGGTGTCAGGTCTATTTTCCCAATCACTTGGCCAGTCTCAGGGGAAATACACTAAACAAATGATAACCTAGCGTCCTAGGTCAGTCAAACGACAATTAAATCAAACATAGGTTCAGATGCATAAACGGTTTAATTGGAACCCCCAAATCCCGGATCTACAATAGTTCACCCTAGCCCTAGCATGCAGATTAGCTACTCATGGTGATAGATATTAAGCAAAACAAGAAGACACAGGATGGTATGGCAAGATTCATGGTCGAGAAACGTACAAACATGAACGAAAATGACAGAAAACGAAATAAAACTGAATCAGAACCTGAATTAGGGCAAAAACAAGGAGGATGCCGATCGGTATAAGGCTATGGCGATCGGTATAGTGTTGTAAATGATCGAAAACGAAAACGAAATTACTTTTAAATGAAATGGAATTACATAAATGAAAAATGGGAAATTGCTTTAGATCCGTGACAAGGGATCTGTGCTCCGGTGGTGAGATGCTCTTTCGAGATCCGCTGCTTCTCCCACTTATAACCCTCCTTTAGGTCTAGGGTTAGGTTTTTGGCCTCCACAAATGAGTCTTGGGCCTGTAGCTGAAGCTGGGCTTGCGTATTGGATCGGTCCATGTTGGACCTAAGAGTCTTGAGCTCAATCTTGGATCTTTGGTGAAGGCACCAATCGGCATAAGTGATGGGCCGATCGGCATCATGCTAATTGGACTCATCTTTTGGTCTTGGTTGCTCCATCCGATCGGCATTGGTGCTTCACCGATCGTTCTTGGGTCTTGAGGGTGTCCAATGATCATGCTAACACTTCCACCGATCGGTCTAAGCACCTTACCGATCGTTCTTGGTGTTACAACCCCACCACCGATCGGTGAAGAGTATAAACCGATCGTCAAAGGCAGGAGGTCGATCGGTGAGAATTCCTGCACAGCGCACTGAACTTCAAACGCCTGCCATTTCTTCGTTACTTGGTCAAATGAGGCGTTTTTGGTTGCGTTTTGAAGATAAGAAGAATATCTTTCCGTGGCAACTTGAATCGCCTCGTTCCAATGTCTAGTACTCAAGATATGGCCTCTCAAAGATGACCCTAGTGAAGGAGGGTCTCAAATCATAATCTTGATTTGTTGAGCTCGATGTTGCTTCTTCATTATAGCTGGCCCAATCGGTATGACATGTATTTGAGCCTTGTTTTACTTCCTTTTCATCCAGAATCGATTGCGTGAGTTGGTGAAAGGTTGGTTCTTGATCCTTTATTCCTTGTGTTTAGCCAAAATGCTTTCAAATCACCCATAAAGGGCGTGAACTCTGCAAAATAGACATGAAACATACCAAAGTAGCAAACGAGAGGAATACGACTAGAAAAAAGCTCAAAGGAGCTACCTATGATGCACAAATGGGGTAAATGTGTAGGCAAATGTGCATATGGAATACGCACATCACACTTTGAGCTTGATCACTCTTTTGAAGTTGAGCAAACATTGAATCTTGTTTTTGAACAACTTGGAGAAGCATTGATTCAATCTTGCTCAAGCTTGAGTCATTGGGTTGGCTTTGATTTTGAGGTGGTTGGTGTTGAGGTTGGTTTTGGTAAGGTTGATTGAAGTTAGGTTGGAATGAAGGTCTCTGGTTTTGAAAACCAGGTGGATTATAGGGCTTCTGTTGATGTATGAATGGTTGTTGAATCTGATGGTGGGGTTCTGAATGTTGGTGCTTTTGTAGGACAAAAAAGGATGGTTTTTTGTGTTCTCGTTATAGAAGTTTGAGAAAGCATTGCCTTGCCTATACGCTTGATAGGCATTGACTTGCTCTAACGAATTCCTACATTCTTGAAAACTATGTCCTCCAACCCCACATGTCTCACATACCACTGCGTGGTTAGTGACGTTAACATGTTCCTTCGATTGGGAAGAGCTTCCTACTTGTTGGTGCAGAAGGGCTAATTGGGTTTCTAGGAGTGCTACTTTACTTGAATCGTCCTGCTTGGTTTTGAGTGGCATAGCACGTGAGTTGCTATACTGAGAGTCGTGGATTGCCATTGACTCGATAGTTGTACTAGCTATTTCTACATCGATTTGATCGAAACGACCATTGTTAGCGGAGTCGAGGATACGACGCGATTCGCTACAACAACCGTTGTAGAAGGTGATAGCTAAGAACCATGAATCAAGGCCATGATGAGGGCATTCTCTTTGTAATTCCTTGTACCTTTCCCATGCCTCATAAAGGCTTTCATCGCCTCTCTGACGAAATCCAGTGATTTGACTTCGTAAGAGTGTGGTTCGTTCTGGTGGGAAGTACTTTTGATAGAAAGTAAGAGCTAGACCATCCTAGTCGGCTATTCCTAAGGCAACTCGGTCAAGGCTATTGATCCAAAGTTTTGCCTTTCCTGTTAAAGAGAAGGGAAAGAGCATTTCCCTAATCTGCTCTTCGGATACTCCGGTTTGTCTAATCGTGGAGCAATAGCCACAGAAGTTTTGAATATGAAGGTTGGGATCTTCTGTGGCATTGCCACCAAATTGACTTCTTTCTATTAAATTGATGAAGGCAGGTTTGATTTCGAGGTTTTTGGCTGTGATTTGGGGTGTAGCAATACCTTTTGGAAGTGTATCTACAGTTGGTTTGGAATGGTCTGAAAGTCGAACCATTTTCTTTTGTGAAGATGAAGATGAAGTGTTGGTTGAAAGTTGATTGGTTTTTGAGAATGGAGATGAGAAAGGATCTTCTTCTCATTCGACATTAGATAAAATATCCGAGTATTTCTCACGAATACGATCTAAACTTGAAGTATCAGAAGGTTTTGAGATTTCGTTGAATAGCTTTTTTCTCCTACGCGGAGTCCTTTCTTGATTGGGGTCTAAAAAGATAGGGGTCCCTAGTCTAGAAGATCTGGGCATAAGATTGAAAAGCTAAGATGAAAAATCAAGAGAGGTCTAAAGGAATTTGGGTTCCTAAAGACTAGATAAAACTAATTGCGATAGAAATCACAAGAAAAAGGATAACTAAACCGTGCTCCCCGGCAACGGCGCCAAAATTTGACCGTGCCTGTCGCAAGCCCGATACAAAGATAAATTACCCAGACTTGGCTAATAACAAATTAATGTAATTAGGGAAGTAGGGGTCGATCCTCAGGGAGATGGTGTTTCCTATAGAATGTGAAGTGTCTCGCAATTGGGTTTTATCTAACGAGTTTCTGGGTTTTGGGATTATGATGTCTAAACTAACAAAAAGCATAAATGAAAACAAAATAAAAGCAAATAAAGATGGAAGCAATTAAGCAAATGATGAATTAACAATAATGAAAAGCATCTAGGGAAATAGGTTCACACATGTAGATTAACATATTGATGAAATTGGATTTAGAACATGCAAATAATTCATTGGGAGTTCGTAAGAATGATGTCTTCATTACAATCATAGATCAGATGGTCTAGCAGGCTTTTAGGCAATTTACTAGGTCTTAATCCACCATGTCATGCTTTGTCTATTCAATTCGCGTATCTCTACCTTGGAAAAGAATTCCATTCTAGTCAATGATTTTGATCAGGAATCGTCAACTATCGTTATAGTCCAAACATGCATAGACACAATGTTTTAAAAGCACAATTTCTTTTATCCAATTAACATCTTTTAATCAATCTAACATGGCTAACCCTACACCCTAGAAAGGTGACTACTCACTCATGATAATGTTTATATCTAAGATGAAGTTAATAACAAAAACTAGGATAGGCATGCTTGTTTGATTTTGGCAATAATTTAAGACTCTCTATGTGGCGATAATAACGACGCTAATTAATAATCTAAGAAATGAAATTACGATTGTAACAACACAAAAATGAATCTAAGATAATATGTATGGAAAATAATAATCAAATAGAAAACAATAAGGACATTAAACAAAGGATAAAATAGAAATACCTAGGTGACGATCAACAACGAAAGCGATAACAATAATAGAAATCCCTTGCATAGAATAATCGTTCCTTGAATTACAACACTTGAACCCAACAAAGTAGATTACAAAGATTGAAATTCTTATTGATCTAAGCTGAGGTTTTGATGTAGAAAGGACAGAAATAAACTAAGAACTAAAGACAAAAGAAGAAAATGATCTAAACTAGAATTTCTAAACTAAAGAGAAATATTAGAAGAGAATTGTGTGAAGAGATGTAAGTTGTGTGATTATGAGAAGAGTGGCTGGAGCATCCTTTATATAGCATTAGGGTTTTGTGGGGAAGGGGTCGAGCATTGAACATATAGGACAAAAGGAGGAAGTTGAAGCAATTTGCTCGAAGCAGCAGAGATCCCCGATCGGGTACACACTTACCCGATCGGGTAAGTTGTCATCTGGGTCCTTTGACTCTCGTTTCATCCCCTTGCATATGACTTGACTTCCAACATCCCCCTTGACCTCTTGAGTCGGGTTTGTTGATAGGGTTTGATGTAAAGCGATGAATTCTTCGCCTAACTGATTGATATTCCGACAACTGCGACATCGTCTTTACTTCTTGTTTCTTTTGAAATAGTGAACCTTCTTGAAATGCCTTTGACTTGGTTAAGCTTGCTTTTTCAAATCGTCGGGTTCTAGGCAAATGCTCGGGAATACAGAAAAAGGGCTTAGAAATGTCACTTTCCCTACAAAACAGGTTAGAACATAGGAATTCGCCTAGAAGACGATAATAGATCATAAAATGGCTTAACAAAGCACAAATGACATACAAAACCGTGCTAAATTGGGGGTTAAAATCATACAAATATTCACTTATCAATACTAAACAACTTTTATGCTTAATTCCGTTTTGAGAGACTATGTCTCTTTGTAGTATTTTATACTTTAGTTGGTGTTTATTTGACATTCCTCGCACTCTTCCTTTGGCCTGTAAAAAGTTTCAAAAATATCATATTTTCCGCTATATAAATTGCATGCTTGTTATGTTTTATTTCCGCTATCACGAGGGTTGTTACAGTAGCTCCAACATTAATTAGTCAAAATGGCATAACCGTGTAGCAGTATGTGCTTTATGGAGTGACGAAAGCTGTTTTATGCATGTCTTCTTCGCTCATTTTTATATGATTATACTCGGCATACCCATCCATGAAGGATAGCAATGCGTGATCTGCTGTATTATCTACCAATATGTCGATTTTGCGGTAAAGGGAAGTCCATCTTTGGGACTTGCTTTTTTTAAGTCTATGAAGTCAACACAAACCCAGATTTGTCCATCTTTTTTAGGTACCGGGACTACGTTTGCCTGCCAGTCAGAATACTCGAAAACTTTAATGAATCTGGCTGTGAATTGCTTATCGACCTCTTCTTGATCTTAAGAGCCCACTCAGTCCTAATCCGACGGAGCTTATGTTTTACGGGTTTGAAGCCTGGCTTGATCGGAATTCGGTGCTCTACGATATACCTGTCGATCCTTGGCATGTCTTTGTTGTTGGAGTAGGTGTCCTCCACAATAGTGCGCCACATATTGAATCTTATTAAGGAATATAATTGGGATATTTATTGACTATATATATGATTAGTCAGTTGATTAACGTAAATCAATAACGGTTGGCTGACTAGAGTTTGACGTTATTGTCGTTTGACGGCGGTGATCAACTGATCCCTTTCGGTCACACCTAAAGGATGAAATCCAAATAGTAACTAATTATTTGTATACGATACAGTTAATTAGTACATTACATATATTCGATATGTACGAGAGTTAATTATTAGAAATTGAGTTAAGAACTCAAATTCGATTAAGCTTATTTTTCAATTATGCGATAATTGACTAATAAATTTATATCTTATTTTAATACGATTAAATAAGATTTAACTTAGTAATTAATCGTTAAATTACTAAATTAGTTGAGGTTTTGAGATAGAGGTAATTAGTTAATTATATTTACAAGGAGTTGTAAAATAAATTAACTAAGCATTGTGGGACCCATTATATATTGATATAATGGTAAAATATTACTTAAAATGTTAAGTACATATTATTTATTTAATTGAGTCATATAATTGTTATATGATAAAATTAACACTTAATTATACAAGATAATTAACCATATGATCAATAAGTATTTGTAAGACAAATATCAAAAATCAAAATGGACCAAACTAAGGCCATTATGGCCGGTTGGCTTGTAGTTACAATGTGATGATTTTTGTTCTTGTTGTTACTCTTTAGTTAGCATATGAAAGTGACATAACAAGTATAAAACAATCATCATCTTTTCTACAACACTCCACTCTAATGCATGTGATCAAATTGAACAAAATAAGAGTCTTATTTGGACTACATGGTCCGGCCTCATGGCTTATAAAATGAACATTTGTGTTCATTTTATGATCACTTGATTTTGTGCTTGTTTTCTTACTTCTCTCAAAAACCTCATCTTCTTACTAAAACTCTCAAACACTAATATTTACTAAGTATTAATAGTGTAGTAATATAGTCATAATATTAGTAGAATAATATCTATCTTATTATCTAGTTAATAATAAGGGTAGATTATTTGGGTTAATCTTGGTGCAACTTAGAGGAGATCTTCTACTTTGGGGATTATTTGTATTCATCCATATTATTAGCTCAAGAACAACAAGAAGGAGTTCTTGTTGTGCCCGTATATTTTCCATATCAATGTGAGGAAATTTCTTCTTTTATATAAATGTCTTTATATTTGCATGCATGTTACATAGATCATTAAATACTAAATTAACAAGTAATTTAGCAACTAATTAGAGGAGTCTAATTAAGGTCTATGGACTTTCAATTGGTATCAGAGCTAGCTTGTAGCATGCATGTTCATTTTGGACATTTGTATTAAAGTTATAAGATAACTAATAAACCAAAGATTTTGAGTTAAAATACGATTCTGAAGAAAGGTTTTGGTGCATGTATACCTAATGACCTCAAAATGTTTGTGGTTAAATTTCGTGATTTTAGGGATTAGTTTGCTATTTATTTTAATTTTTGGCGTTTAAACCGAGTTAACATGCATTTTATGAGTTAAAAGTTAACTAAAAATAGTTTCATGTTGATTCTGGCCATGAAATTTTAATATGATCTCACATGCATTTCTTACATATTGTATATAAAATTTCGTGACTTTTACTTATGTATTGCATGTTTATTGATTTTTATACGATAAAAGTCGATAATATGAGATTATAATGTTCATAAAATTTAAACGTCCATTTCTGGTCTTGAAAATTTTTTGTACATTTGACATTCTGAGTTTGATACTCTTGGTGAAATTTCATAATTTGTTTCACATTTTTACTATATCTAATGTTTTTATTTGATAAAACCATTAAATACAAAGCTATTTGTTCATAAAATTAATTTAAATTTTTTGAGCAAATGTTTTTATTTTTATAGTTCCTGGAATTGTTCCAGAATGTACAAAATTTTTGGTTTCAAATTTTATGATGTTTATTTTTTATTTTGGTTTTATTTCATAATTGTTATGATTAAACCGTAATATTTAGCAAATGAAATCAAATCGATCTAATTAATGACCAAAAAAATTAGTAGTGACTAATTTTGAGTACTAAAACAGTTTAGTTAATTAGTTTGAATTTAAATGCGATTTAAATGTTGATAGTGATTTTTAATGGTTAAAAATCAACAAAATGAATTGAATCTAGGACGATTTTGGCATGAATTTTGCAGCAATTTATTTAATAATTTATGCAATTTTTGTACCTAGTATGGCCTAGTTGTTTTTAATCATTATTACCCGTAATGTAAGGGAATAACGGTTTGGTTGTAATTTTATTGCGATCTCGTATCGCTGGTTTGTATAATTTTATAATTTTATTTTATAGAATAAATGTATAATAGGAATTTGTATTTTTGTATATTTGTAATTATTTTTATGAAGACCGGTGACTCCCTCAAGACGGTGCCATTTTGGAAGGTGTTCCAAGTGAAGAGGCAAGGGACCAAGGAGTTGGTTTCCGAATTTGTAACTATCTAGTTAATTTTGATTAGCTAGATGGCCATACTAGGATTTTATTGTTGCTTGGTTGCTTGCTTTATTTCCGCTCATGCCAAAATCGTCACACATGCATTTAATTTACCGTTATTGTCAATTCAACGTTATTCACAATTCACCGACTTAGTTCATTTATAGGGAATTACTAACTAAATTGACAAGATCTCTCACATGTTTAAAAAATTGAGATTAGCCAGAGTAGGAAGGGCTAATTGAGTATGAGCAGGAGGAGGGAACAGGAGAACATGAAGAGGAAGGTGATGCCCCTTTGGTAGTAGCCCCACCAGACACTGGTCACAGCCTTGTTCTTTGGAGGGTTATGCACTCTCAGCATCAACCTCTAGAAGAAGACCAGAGATCTCTAATCTTTAGGAGCAGGTGTACTATTCAAGGAAGGGTTTGTAATGTGATCATAGATGGGGGAAGTTGCACCAATGTAGCCTCAGTTACCTTGGTTAACAAGCTTGACTTCGAGACCAAACCCCACCCCAACCCTTACAAACTCAGATGGTTGAACAAGGGTGCTGAAGTAAGGGTTGATCAACAATGTTTAGTGTCCTTCTCTATTGGATGCACCTACAAGGATGAGGTGACTTGTGATGTAGTGCCTATGGATGCATGCCATTTACTGCTGGGCAGACCATGTGAGTTTGATAAAGATGCCTTGCATAAAGGGAAGAGCAATGTGTACACTTTTAAACATGGGAATCAAAGAATAGTCCTGACACCTTTACCCCCAAACACTAGGGACTATGGTAGTCCTAGCACCAGTGGATCCAAGGAGGTTGTTTTCCTCACAGAGGCAGCCATGCTCAGAGAGGTGGAACAAGAACAACCTGTGTATCTCCTCTTGTCCAAACAGGTTGAGGAACCAGTTGAGGTTCCCCAGAGGTAAAGGAGCTGATCAATGAGCATGAGGATGTATTTCCAGAAGAACTACCAGCAGTACTTCCTCCCCTAAGGGGCATAGAGCACCAGATAGACCTCATTCCAGGTGCCATGCTAGCTAACAGGCCAGCATACAGGAGTGACCCCAAGTCCACCCAAGAGTTACAGAGGCAGGTAGAGGAGCTGATGTCAAAGGGATTTGTCAGGGAATCTTTGAGCCCTTGTGCAGTGCCTGCCCTCCTAGTCCCTAAGAAGGATGGTTCATGGAGAATGTGTATTGACAGCAGGGCCATTAACAATATCACTGTCAAGTACAGGTTCCCCATCCCAAGGCTGGATGACATGTTGGATGAGTTAAGTGGAGCCAGTCTATTCTCCAAGATAGATCTTAGGCAAGGGTACCACCAGGTGAGAATCAGGGAGGGGGATGAGTGGAAAACAGCATTTAAAACCAAGCATGGGCTCTATGAATGGCCGGTGATGCCATTTGGTCTCTCCAATGCCCCTAGTACATTCATGAGACTTATGACTGAAGTCTTAAGGCCTTTCATAGGTCAGTTCATTGTGGTGTACTTTGATGATATCCTGGTCTATAGTAAGGGCAAATCTGAACATTTGAACCATCTAAAGTTGTTGTTTCTAAAGCTGAGAAAGCATAAGCTCTTTGGGAAAATGGAGAAGTGTACTTTCATGGCTGAGGAGGTTAAATTCTTGGGGTATGTTATCTCTGCCAAGGGCATATCTGTGGATCAGGAGAAGATTGCAGCCATCAAGTCTTGGCCTATTCCCAAGAACATCACTGAGGTTAGGGGTTTTCATGGCCTAGCCTCCTTCTATAGGAGGTTCATACAGGGATTCAGCACTATCATGGTGCCTGTAACAGAAGGGATGAAGAAGGGTGAGTTCAAGTGGACTGAACAGGCACAAGCAGCCTTTGAGCTCATAAAAAAGAAGCTTTGTGAGGCACCTATACTAGCTCTACCTGATTTTGATCAGCTATTTGAAGTAGAGTGTGATGCAAGTGGGGTAGGGATTGGAGCAGTACTCATCCAAGGAAGGAATCCTGTGGCCTTCTTCAGTGAGAAACTCAATGGGGCTAAGCTCAATTACTCCACATATGACAAGGAGTTTTATGCCTTGGTGAGAGCCCTCATGTACTGGAGCCATTATCTCAAACCCAAGCCTTTTGTACTTCACTCTGATCATGAGGCCCTGAAATACATAAATGGCCAACACAAGCTCAGTGCAAGGCATGCAAAATGGGTTGAATACCTTCAGTCCTTTAACTTCTCAAGCAAATACAAGGAAGGAAAGTCAAATGTGGTAGCAGATGCCTTGTCTAGGAGACATTCTATGCTTGTGACAATCCAACAAAGAGTGCTAGGCTTTGATTTTATGAAGGAGCTGTACCAGGATGATCCTGATTTCATGGAGGATTGGTTAGCCCTGCAGAACAATCCTAGAGTAAAAGAAACCAAGTATCATCTGCAGGAAGGTTACATGTTTAAGGGGAACAAATTGTGTGTTCCTAGAGGATCATACATGGACCTATTGGTAAGGGAAGTCCACTCTAATGGGCTAGCAGGACATTTTGGGGTGCAGAAGACCATGGATATCCTGCAAGATCAGTTTTACTGGCCTAGGATGGAAGGGGATGTTCAAGCTATTCTTAGGAGGTGTTCTACTTGCCAAAAGGCAAAGAGTTCTTTCCAAGCAGGACCTTACACTCCACTGCCTGTACCTGACAAACCTTGGGAAGACATCAGCATGGATTTCATTGTGGCTCTGCCCAAGACTCCTAGGGGAAAGGATTCCATCATGGTTGTGGTTGACAGATTTAGCAAAATGGCTCACTTTGTGCCATGTAGGAAGACTGAGGATGCCTCAGGGGTTGCTGAGCTTTACTTCAAAGAAGTAGTCAAACTACATGGGGTGCCTAGATCAATTGTTTCAGACAGGGATACAAAGTTTATGAGTTACTTCTGGAAGACCCTGTGGAAGCTCCTAGACACCAGGCTGCTTTTTAGTACATCCCACCATCCTCAAACTGATGGTCAAACAGAAATCACCAACAAAACCCTAGGGAGAATACTGAGGTGCATTGTAAAGAAGTCACTAGGAGATTGGGATCTCAAACTAGCCCAAGCAGAATTTGCCTTCAACAGAGCCCCTTCATCAAGTACTGGCCACAGTCCCTTTGAGGTGGTCTATGGCAGCAACCCACTCATGCCTATGGAGCTATCCAATGTGCCTAAAGAGATACTGAACTATGATGCCAAGAAGAGGGTGGAACAAATGCTCAGGTTGCATGAACAGGTTTAGAGAAAAATAGAGAAGACTAATGAGCAATACAAAATCAAAGCCAAGGTGCCAAGAGGAAAGAAGGAGTTTCAGGCAGGTGACCTGGTGTGGTTACACCTCAGAAAGGAAAGGTTCCCAAGCAAAAGAAAGAACAAACTTATGCCTAGAGCAGAAGGCCCTTTTGAGGTCATAGAGAAGGTGGGAGCCAATGCTTACAAGGTAGATTTGCCAGGAGAATATGGAGTTCATGACACATTTAACATAGGAGACCTTAGCTCCTACTATGACAGTGAAGAAGAGAACCCTGGAGATTTGATGCTCAAATCTTTCCAACCTGGGGAGGATGAAGCAGGAGCTAGGGGAGCAACCTCATTTTACAATCCAGTTCAGACAACAACCAACAAAGACACCCATGTTCAGTCCAAGGCAGATCAAGTCCAAACAACTAAGTTTTCAAAAGCAACAAAAGGTAACCATGCCCAAGCAACACACAATCAAGTCTTGACACCATCAAAGGCTCATGATCAAGCAACATCAACATCAACACAAGCCATGCCAACCAGAGTAACAAGGTCCCAAGTCAGCAACAGCCAGAAGGATTCCACAGACACCAGTACCAGTTCAAGGCCACATATCCTACAGCAATTGTCCAATCAAGGGCTCCAACTTCTTTTCCCATCTAGTTGAGGTCCTTAGCTACAAAAAATTCCAGGATAAGTTTTCCAAATTGTCCTTGGAAGTTCAAGTAAAACAGCCCACAAGTTAACTAGTCACTTTGAGAGCCAGGCTGGTTTCAAGACCAATGGATGAACAAAGGCATCTTACTTTTGTGTGACCCTTAGTAGTATTAATAAGGACTTTGGAAGGACCTTAGAAGTCCCTCTAAAGGTTCCATTTGAAGCACCAGACAGCCAAAACAACCCCAAGGAAAACTGCTCAAACTATGCCATTTCAGGAAAGGAGACAAACCTACTTTTCAGTTGCTTTTTCTGAAGTTGTTGCAGTGTGTTTTTGCTCGTCTTACTAGTAGACTTTTGTATCTCATTTGTTGTTATTTCAAGGGTCCTTTTAAGCCCTTAGATGTAGTCTTATGTTGGATGGTAAGGATCTTTTGTAATGCTCTATATAAAGAGCCTTTTGCCTTGAGAGAAACTCAGAATGCTGAATGATAAAACCAGAGTTTTTTACTCTTTCTTTGTTAACCTGTGCCAGTCTTGGTTAGCTCAAAATTCTCAACAAAACTTGTGCTAGTCTTAGTTTGTTGGTCTGAGTTAGGGTCATTCACTTGTGCTTGTCTTAGTGAGTGAGTTTAGCTTGGGATTCACTGCATTTAGAGCTACCTGTGCTTGTCTTGGTAGCCTTGAATACAGGGTTTATCTATCTTGTCTTTGTCTTGTGTTGTATGTTTTCTATTCTTGTCTTAGCCCCTAGTTTGGTGTTTCAGTAACTCCTTGTGTGAACAATGAGTCTTCCTTGCTTCAATACCCATTGTTGTATTGTAACTCCTTGTGTGAACAATGAGTCTTCCTTGCTTCAATACCCATTGTTGAATTGTAACTCCTTGTGTGAACAATGAGTCTTCCTTGCTCCATTAGCCATTGTTACATTGTAACTCCTTGTGTGAACAATGAGTCTTCCTTGCTTCATTACCCATTGTTGCATTGTAACTCCTTGTGTGAACAATGAGTCTTCCTTGCTTCATTACACATTGTTACATTGTAACTCCTTGTGTGATTAATGAGTCTTCCTTGCTACATTACCCATTGTTGCATTGTATCTCCTTGTGTGAACAATGAGCCTTCCTTGCTTCATTAGCCATTGTTACATTGTAACTCCTTGTGTGAACAATGAGTCTTCCTTGCTTCATTACCCATTGTTACATTGTAACTCCTTGTGAGAACAATGAGTCTTCCTTGCTTCATTACACATTGTTACATTGTAACTCCTTGTGTGAACAATGAGTCTTCCTTGCTATATTACCCATTGTTGCATTGAAACTTCTTGTGTGAACAATGAGCCTTCCTGGCTTCATTACCCATTGTTTGCATTGTAACTCCTTGTGTGAATAATGACTCTTCCTTGCTTCAATACCCATTGTTGCATTGTAACTCCTTGTGTGAACAATGAATCTTCCTTGCTTCATTACCCATTGTTACATTGTAACTCCTTGTGTGAACTATGAGTCTTCCTTGCTTCATTACCCATTGTTGCATTGGAACTCCTTGTGTGAACAATGAGTCTTCCTTGCTTCATTACCCATTGTTTGCATTATAACTCCTTGTGTGAACAATGAGTCTTCCTTGATTCAATACCCATTGTTGCATTGTAACTCCTTGTGTGAACAATGAGTCTTCCATGCTTCATTACCCTTTGTTACATTGTAACTCCTTGTGTGAACAATGAGTCTTCCTTGCTTCATTACACATTGTTACATTGTAACTCCTTGTGTGAACAATGAGTCTTCCTTGCTACATTACCCATTGTTGCATTGAAACTTCTTTTGTAAACAATGAGCCTTCCTGGCTTCATTACCCATTGTTTGCATTGTAACTCCTTGTGTGAATAATGAGTCTTCGTAGCTTCAATACCCATTGTTGCATTGTAACTCCTTGTGTGAACAATGAATCTTCCTTGCTTCATTACCCATTTTTACATTGTAACTCCTTGTGTGAACTATGAGTCTTCCTTGTTTCATTACCCATTGTTGCATTGGAACTCCTTGTGTGAACAATGAGTCTTCCTTGCTTCATTACCCATTGTTTACATTGTAACTCCTTGTGTGAACAATGAGTCTTTCTTGATTCAATACCCATTGTTGCATTGTAACTCCTTGTGTGAACAATGAGTCTTCCTTGCTTCATTACCCATTGTTTGCATTGTAACTCCTTGTGTGAACAATGAGTCTTCCTTGCTTCAATACCCATTGTTGCATTGTAACTCCTTGTGTGAACAAAGAGTATTCCTTGCTTCAATACCCATTGTTGCATTGTAACTCCTTGTGTGAACAATGAGCCTTCCTTGCTTCATTACCCATTGTTTGCATTGTAACTCCTTGTGTGAACAATGAGTCTTCCTTACTTCAATACCCATTGTTGCATTGTAAGTCCTTGTGTGAACAATGAATCTTCCTTGCTTCATTACCCATTGTTACATTGTAAATCCTTGTGTGAACTATTAGTCTTCCTTGTTTCATTACCCATTGTTGCATTGTAACTCCGTGTGTGAACAATGAGTCTTCCTTGCTTCATTACCCATTGTTTGCATTGTAACTCCTTGTGTGAACAATGAGTCTTCCTTGCTTCAATACCCATTGTTGCATTGTAACTCCTTGTGTGAAAAATGAGTCTTCCTTGCTACATTACCCATTGTTGCATTGTAACTCCTTGTGTGAACAATGAGCCTTCCTTGCTTCTTTACCCATTGTTCCATTGTAACTCCTTGTGTGAACAATGAGTCTTCCTTGCTTCATTACACATTGTTACATTGTAACTCCTTGTGTGAACAATGAGCCTTACTTGCTTCTTTACCCATTGTTTGCATTGTAACTCCTTGTGTGAACAATGAGTCTTCCTTGCTTCAATACCCATTGTTGCATTGTAAGTCCTTGTGTGAACAATGAATCTTCCTTGCTTCATTACCCATTGTTACATTGTAACTTATTGTGTGAACTATGAGTCTTCCTTGCTTCATTACCCATTGTTGCATTGTAACTCCTTGTGTGAACAATGAGTCTTCCTTGCTTCATTACCCATTGTTTGCATTGTTACTCCTTGTGTGAACAATGAGTCTTCCTTACTTCAATACCCATTGTATCATTGTAACTCCTTGTGTGAAAAATGAGTCTTCCTTGCTTCATTACCCATTGTTTGCATTGTAACTCCTTGTGTGAACAAAGAGTCTTCCTTGCTTCAATACCCATTGTTGCATTGTAACATCCTTGTGTGAACAATGAGTCTTCCTTGCTTCAATACCCATTGTTGCATTGTAACTCCTTGTGTGAACAATGAGTCTTCCTTGCTCCATTAGCCATTGTTACATTGTAACTCGTTGTGTGAACAATGAGTCTTCCTTGCTTCATTACCCAATGTTGTATTGTAACTCCTTGAGTGAAAATGAGTCTTCCTTGCTTCATTTCACATTGTTACATTGTAACTCCTTGTGTGAACAATGAGTCTTCCTTGCTTCATTACACATTGTTACATTGTAACTCCTTGTGTGAACAATGAGCCTTCCTTGCTTCATTACCCATTGTTTGCATTGTAACTCCTTGTGTGAACAATGAGTCTTCCTTGCTTCAATACCCATTGTTGCATTGAAGTCCTTGTGTGAACAATGAATCTTCCTTGCTTCATTACCCATTGTTACATTGTAACTCCTTGTGTGAACAATGAGTCTTCCTTACTTCAATACCAATTGTAGCATAGTAACTCCTTGTGTGAACAATGAGTCTTCCTTGCTTCAATACCCATTGTTGCATTGTAACTCCTTGTGTGAACAAAGAGTATTCCTTGCTTCAATACCCATTGTTGCATTGTAACTCCTTCTGTGAACAATGAGTCTTCCTTGCTTCATTACCATTGTTTGCATTGTAACTCCTTGTGTGAACAATGAGTCTTCCTTGCTTCAATACCCATTGTTGCATTGTAACTCCTTGTGTGAACAATGAGTCTTCCTTGCTTCACTAGCCATTGTTACATTGTAACTCCTTGTGTAAACAATGTGTCTTCCTTACTTCATTACCCATTGTTACATTGTAACTCCTTGTGTGAACAATGAGTCTTCCTTGCTTCATTACACATTGTTACATTGTAACTCCTTGTGTGAACAATGAGTCTTCCTTGCTTCATTACCCATTGTTGCATTGTAACTCCTTGTGTGAACAATGACTCTTCCTTGCTTCATTACACATTGTTACATTGTAACTCCTTGTGTGAACAATGAGTCTTCCTTGCTACATTACCCATTGTTGCATTGTATCTCCTTGTGTGAACAATGAGCCTTCCTTGCTTCATTAGCCATTGATACATTGTAACTCCTTGTGTGAACAATGAGTCTTCCTTGCTTCATTACCCATTGTTACATTGTAACTCCTTTTGTGAACAATGAGTCTTCCTTGCTTCATTACACATTGTTACATTGTAACTCTTTGTGTTAAAAATGAGTCTTCCTTGCTACATTACCCATTGTTGCATTGAAACTCCTTGTGTGAACAATGAGCCTTCCTGGCTTTGCAACAGGAGTATGTGATCAAGCCAAGACACGAGCTCAACACACGACACAAACTCAAGAAAAGACTCAACATCAAGACATCAACACCATTCAAAACAACAACATCCTTTTAGACAACACCATGATCAGTTATGAAAATATCCTATTCAGTCCAAGCCACAACCACTTCAAGCCTGCTAAGACAACACCCCCACAACCAGAACAAAGCCTAGCCATCCACTTCCCAAGGCTAAGCCACAACAAGGCACAGCCAACAGCCCAACAAACCCAACACAACAAAAACAACCCTCAGCCAAAAACAACCTATCACTGCCTCTCTAAACAGGGTCCATGGGGCCTCACACAATCAAACTAGCCTAACCAACCCTCAAACCTATGTCTTGGGAAGGTCCTCTACAACTTTTCCCAGGACTTCCCTTCCAAGAAACAAACACACAAAGAGTTAGCTTAGGGACAACTTCAGACTGTCCAGATTTCAGCCTTTTTGCAGTAGTTAACATGTCACTATCAAACTTTCCTTTTATGATCAAACAAACTCGAGGGCCTTTTAGAAGGACCTTTGGCATCCATCCCACTTTAGTTGAGCTCAAGAATTAAGCTCAGAAGTCCACCCCTCCACCAGTTTCAACCCCAACAAACCCATTAAGGCAGATTGTCCTATTAGAACTACTTTTCTACTTTATTGCTTTATGCTGAACAATGTAGCTGTTATTTCTGTTTCTTTTGCAAACCCATTGTGGCCCTAGGATGTAATGAACGAATAGGATGTAATCTCCTTGCCTATATAAGGCCTTTTCCTAATGAATGAAAGACAGATTTGAAGTAAAACATAAAACTGAAACCTTGTTTCTGTTAACATCTCTTGGCTGTGTGCTTGAGACAACTTCCTTTGCTTTGTGCTTGGAAGTGAGCTAGGGTCCTTAGCTGTGTGCTGGGATCAAAGTTCAACCCTCAATCATTGGCTTTGTGCTTTGGTTAAGGTCCTATCTAGTTCTTTGTCATCAGTCCCAACAGAAACAGAGTATTTGCAAAGTGTCTGAACCTCAATCAAATTGTCATTGTTTGAGTTGTCTTTCTGAATAGTTTCAGTGCAAATTGGTTATCAGAGCTTTGGTTTGTGAGTTCATCTACCTAACTACATTAAAAACACAAAATACAACCATGAGTGAAGAGAGAATCACAGGTCTTGAAAACACAGTTCAAGGTCTTGTCAGAACTGTAATGGAGGTCTCTAGATCTGTCAATGAACTCCTTGAGGGCCAACAGAACAATGATACAAGGGGAGGCAGAGGTCGAGGAAGAGGAGCACCTTTCCCACAAGGTGGAGGAAGGAGGAGACAACCTGTAGATCAGTTTGAAATGTCAGATTCAGATGGCTCAGATCACAGTCTTCTCAGACACCAAGACAAAGATATCAAGGTAGAGATTCCTGACTTTCTAGGTAGCTTGAACCCTGATGATTTCTTAGATTGGCTAAGGTCTGTAGAAAGAGTCTTTGAGTTTAAAGGATACACTGATAGAAAGGCTTTTAAGGTTGCTATCATGAAACTAAAAGGCTATGCCTCACTGTGGTATGAAAACATGAAAACCTTGAGGGTTAGGGAAGGGAAAGAACCTGTAAAGTCATGGCTCAAACTGAAAAAGAAAATGAGAGCTAAGTTTGTCTCTAGGGACTACACTCAAGACATGTTCATTAAGCTTACTCACCTAAAGCAAGACCAAAGACCTTTAGAGTCCTACCTAAGAGACTTTGAACAACTCACTTTGCAATGTGAGGTTGTTGAGAAATCTGAACAAAAGATAGCAAGGTTCTTAGAGGGGTTGGATGAAAGGATAGCTAGCAAAGTCAGGTTACAAAACATATACTCCTTTGAGGAAGCTGTCAACTTGTCTTTAAGGGTAGAAAAATTGGGAAAAGGAAAGGCCAGTGCTTCTAAGACACCTTCCAGAACCCCCACCTTCAAACCTTTTGTAGGAGTTAAGATAGGAGAACCTGTGGTTCCTGTTAAGACCCCTTTCAACCTTGATAAAGGCAAGGCTGTTGAGGCAGGCCAAAGGAAGACTACCCCTCTCAAAAAGTGCTTTCAATGTCAAGGGTATGGACATTTTGCTAGAGAATGTCCATCTAAAAGGGCTCTCAGTACCCTAGAAGTAATCCATTGGGGAGATGATGAAGTGTTGGTCTGTGATGAAGAGATGGAAGAGCCTGAGGTAGAGGCTAGTGAGGAGTTGATAGAGCCTGATGCAGGGTTAAGTTTGGTAACATGGAGGGTAATGCATACTCAACCACAACCTTTGGAAGAGGACCAAAGACACCAGATCTTTAGGACCAGATGTACCATCAAGGGTAGAGTATGTAACCTCATTATTGATGGGGGAAGCTGCACTAATGTGGCCTCCAAAACACTGATAGACAAGCTAGCTCTACCCACCAAAGACCACCCCTACCTTACAAACTCAGATGGCTAAACAAAGGGGCTGAGATCAAGGTGGATAAACAATGTGTTATACCTTTCTCAATTGGTAAAGGGTATGTGGATGAGAGTCTTTGTGATGTTCTACCTATGGATGCATGTCACCTTCTGCTTGGGAGACCATGGGAGTTTGATAGGGATGCCATACACCATGGGAGAGACAACACCTACACCTTAAGTATGGGAAGAAGAAGATCACCCTAGCACCTTTACCACCTGCTTTAAAGATAAACCCAAACCCCATGAGTGAGGCTTCCAAAGAAGTCATGTTGATAAGTGAATCAGAAATAGCACAAGAGCTAAGTGAGCTACAACCTGTATACATATTGCTAGTCAAGGAGACTGGGATGAGTATCATTGATATCCCTGAAGAGGTCAAATCTATCCTAGAAAGTTATGGTGATGTCTTCCCTACTGAGCTTCCTAGTGGACTGCCACCACTTAGAGGGATAGAGCACCACATTGACCTAGTGCCTGGAGCTATCTTACCCAACAAGCCAGCCTACAGGAGTGACCCTAAGGCTACACAAGAGCTCCAACTTCAAGTAGGTGAACTACTCAACAAGGGCTATGTCAGAGAGTCCCTCAGTCCTTGTGCTGTACCAGCCTTGCTTGTGCCAAAGAAGGATGGGACTTGGCGTATGTGTATTGACAGTAGGGCCATCAACAACATTACCATCAAGTATAGGTTTCCCATACCTAGACTTAATGATATTCTGGATGAGCTAAGTGGGGCTCAAGTGTTCACTAAGATTGATCTGAGGCAGGGCTACCACCAAGTGAGGATAAGAGCAGGGGATGAATGGAAGACAGCTTTCAAGACTAAACATGGGCTCTATGAATGGTTGGTGATGCCTTTTGGGTTGTCTAATGCCCCTAGCACCTTCATGAGGTTGATGACAGAAGTCCTAAGGCCTTACTTAGGCAAGTGTGTAGTGGTTTACTTTGATGATATTCTTATTTACAGTTCAACTAAGGGAGAACATTTGCAACATCTGAAGTTGTTGTTTGAGGTCCTAAGAGAAAACAAGTTGTATGGCAAGCTAGAGAAGTGCACCTTCATGCAGCCTGAGGTTTACTTCCTTGGGTTCATCATCTCTAAGAAAGGGGTAGCAGTTGATCCTGAGAAAGTGCAAGCAATCAAGGAATGGCCCATTCCCCAAACTGTTACTGATGTAAGAAGTTTCCATGGGTTGGCATCTTTCTATAGGAGGTTCATACAAGGGTTTAGTTCAATCATGGCCCCTATTACTGAGTGCATGAAGAAGGGAGAGTTCAAGTGGAATGAGAAGGCTGAAAGGTCCTTCAATCTGATCAAAGAGCTATTGTGCAAAGTCTCCAATATTGGTTCTACCAGACTTTAACAAACTCTTTGAGGTAGAGTGTGATGCCAGTGGTCTTGGCATAGGAGCTGTGCTTACTCAAGAAAAGAAACCTGTGGCATACTTTAGTGAGAAGCTAAATGGGGCCAAGCTTAACTATTCCACATATGACAAGGAATTCTATGCCATTGTGAGGGCATTGAATCATTGGGGACACTACTTGAAGCCTAAGCCTTTTGTGCTTCATTCTGATCATGAGGCTCTCAAATACATCAATGGACAGCACAAACTCAACTCCAGGCATGCTAAATGGGTAGAGTTCTTGCAATCCTTCTCATTCTCCAGCAAGTATATAGAAGGTAAGAACAATGTTGTAGCTGATGCATTGTCTAGAAGGTCTGTAATGTTGACCTTCATGGAGCAAAGGGTGTTGGGGTTTGAATTTATGAAAGAGCTCTATCAAGAGACCCAGACTTCAAGCATGAATGGGAGGTACACCAAGAAGGGCAAGTCAAGAAAGGGAGCAAGTACACAGCTCAAGAAGGATACTTATTCTATGGAAACAAACTGTGTGTGCCTAAGGGACCTTATAGGGGACTACTGGTCAAAGAGGTTCACTCCAATGGCCTTGCTGGTCACTTTGGGGTACAGAAGACCTATGACATCTTACAAGATCAGTTCTATTGGCCTAAGATGCTCAGTGATGTGCAAGATGCCCTCAAGAGATGCAGATCTTGTCAACTAGCCAAGGCACACTTTCAAGCAGGCCCTTACACACCACTTCCAGTACCCAACAAGCCATGGGAAGATCTCAGTATGGACTTCATTGTAGCCTTACCTAGAACTCAAAGGGGAAAGGATTCAATCATGGTGGTTGTAGATAGGTTCAGCAAGATGGCACATTTCATTGCTTGTAAGAAGACTGAGGATGCATTGGGGGTAGCTGAACTATACTTTAGGGAGGTTGTCAAGTTACATGGGGTCCCTAGAAGCATTGTCTCAGATAGAGACACAAAGTTCATGAGCCACTTCTGGAGAACCTTGTGGAGGCTATTGAAGACCAGGTTAATGTTTAGTACTTCTCACCATCCCCAAACTGATGGGCAGACAGAAGTCACTAACAGGACACTAGGAAAGATCTTAAGGAGTATTGTTTCTAAGTCATTGAAAGATTGGGATCTCAGGCTAGCACAAGCTGAGTTTGCCTTCAACAGAGCCCCCTCCAGCAGCACAGGTAAAAGTCCTTTTGAAACAGTTTATGGTACTAATCCTCTCATGCCTACAGACCTAGCACCAGTCAAAGGAAACAAGACAAGCTATGATGCAAAGAAAAGAGTTGAGCAAATGATACAGATTCATGAGCAAGTCAAGAAGCAGATTGAAAGGTCCAATGAGTTGTACAAGGCTAGGTCCAAGGGACCTAAGAAAGCAAGGGAGTTCAAGGCAGGGGATCTTGTATGGTTGCATTTAAGAAAAGAGAGATTTCCAGACAAGAGGAGAAACAAGCTCATGCCAAGAGCTGATGGACCATTTGAGATATTGGAGAAGATAGGCACAAATGCTTACAAGGTGGATCTACCAGGAAGCTATGGTGTACATGGTACTTTCAATGTTGGAGACCTGAGCCCCTACCATGGTGAATCAGATGATGAAGGTGAGGAAGATTTGAGGGCAAATCCTTTTCAAGAAAGGGAGGTTGCAACAGGAGTATGTGATCAAGCCAAGACACGAGCTCAACACAAGACACAAACTCAAGACAAGACTCAACATCAAGACATCAACACCATTCAAAACAACAACATCCTTTCAGACAACACCATGATCAGTTATGACAATATCCTATTCAGTCCAAGCCACAACCACTTCAAGCCTGCTAAGACAACACCCCCACAACCAGAACAAAGCCTAGCCATCCACTTCCCAAGGCTAAGCCACAACAAGGCACAGCCAACAGCCCAACAAACCCAACACAACAAAAACAGCCCTCAGCCAAAAACAACCTATCACTGCCTCTCTAAACAGGGTCCATGGGGCCTCACACAATCAAACTAGCCTAACCAACCCTCAAACCTATGTCTTGGGAAGGTCCTCTACAACTTTCCCCAGGACTTCCCTTCCAAGAAACAAACACACAAAGAGTTAGCTTAGGGACAACTTCAGACTGTCCAGATTTCAGCCTTTTTGCAGTAGTTAACATGTCACTATCAAACTTTCCTTTTATGATCAAACAAACTCGAGGGCCTTTTAGAAGGACCTTTGGCATCCATCCCACTTCAGTTGAGCTCAAGAATCAAGCTCAGAAGTCCACCCCTCCACCAGTTTCAACCCCAACAAACCCATTAAGGCAGATTGTCCTATTAGAACTACTTTTCTACTTTATTGCTTTATGCTGAACAATGTAGCTGTTATTTCTGTTTCTTTTGCAAACCCATTGTGGCCCTAGGATGTAATGAACGAATAGGATGTAATCTCCTTGCCTATATAAGGCCTTTTCCTAATGAATGAAAGACAGATTTGAAGTAAAACATAAAACTGAAACCTTGTTTCTGTTGCATCTCTTGGCTGTGTGCTTGAGACAACTTCCTTTGCTTTGTGCTTGGAAGTAAGCTAGGGTCCTTAGCTGTGTGCTGGGATCATAGTTCAACCCTCAATCATTGGCTTTGTGCTTTGGTTAAGGCCCTATCTAGTTCTTTGTCAATCAGTCCCAACAGAAACGGAGTATTTGCAAAGTGTCTGAACCTCAATCAAATTGTCATTGTTTGAGTTGTCTTTCTGAATAGTTTCAGTGCAGGCTTCATTACCCATTGTTTGCATTGTAACTCCTTGTGTGAATATTGAGTCTTCCTTGCTTTAATACCCAATGTTGCATTGTAACTCCTTGTGTGAACAATGAATCTTCCTTGCTTCATTACCCATTGTTACATTGTAACTCCTTGTGTGAACTATGAGTCTTCCTTGCTTCATTACCCATTGTTTGCATTGTAACTCCTTGTGTGAACAATGAGTCTTCCTTGCTTCAATACCCATTGTTGCATTGTAACTCCTTGTGTGAACAATGAGTCTTCCTTGCTTCATTACCCATTGTTTGCATTGTATTTCCTTGTGTGAACAATGAGTCTTCCTTGCTTCAATACCCATTGTTGCATTGTAACTCCTTGTGTGAACAAAGAGTATTCCTTGCTTCAATACCCATTGTTGCATTGTAACTCCTTGTGTGAACAATGAGTTTTCCTTGTTTCATTAGCCATTGTTACATTGTAACTCCTTGTGTGAACAATGAGTCTTCCTTGCTTCCTTACCCATTGTTACATTGTAACTCCTTGTGTGAACAATGAGTCTTCCTTGCTTCATTACACATTGTTACATTGTAAATCCTTGTGTGAACAATGAGCCTTCCTTGCTTCATTACCCATTGTTTGCATTGTAACTCCTTGTGTGAACAATGAGTCTTCCTTGCTTCAATTCCTATTGTTGCATTGTAAGTCCTTGTGTGGACTTGCTTCATTACCCATTGTTACATTGTAACTCCTTGTGTGAACAATGAGTCTTCCTTGCTCCAATACCCATTGTTGCATTGTAACTCCTTGTGTGAACAATGAGTCTTCCTTGCTTCAATACCCATTGTTGCATTGTAACTCCTTGTGTGAACAAAGAGTATTCCTTGCTTCAATACCCATTGTTGCATTATAACTCCTTGTGTGAACAATGAGTCTTCCTTGCTTCATTACCCATTGTTTGCATTGTAACTCCTTGTGTGAACAATGAGTCTTCCTTGCTTCAATACCCATTGTTGAATTGTAACTCCTTGTGTAAACAACGAGTCATCCTTGCTTCATTAGCCATTGTTACATTGTAACTCCTTGTGTGAACAATGAGTCTTCCTTGCTTCATTACCCATTGTTACATTGTAACTCCTTGTGTGAACAATGAGTCTTCCTTGCTTCTTTACCTATTTTTCCATTGTAACTCCTTGTGTGAACAATGAGTCTTCCTTCCTTCATTACACATTGTTACATTGTAACTCCTTGTGTGAACAATGAACCTTCCTTGCTTCATTACCCATTGTTTGCATTGTAATTCCTTGTTTGAACAATGAGTCTTCCATGCTTCAATACCCATTGTTGCATTGTAAGTCCTTGTGTGAACAATGACTCTTCCTTGCTTCATTACCCATTGTAACACTGTAACTCCTTGTGTGAACTATGAGTCTTCCTTGCTTCATTTGCCATTCTTACAATGTAATTCCTTGTGTGAACAATGAGTCTTCCTTGCTTTAATACCCATTGTTGCATTGTAACTCCTGGTGTGAACAACGACTTTTCCTTACTTCACTACCCATTGTTACATTGTAACTCCTTGTGTGAACAATGAGTCTTCCTTGCTTCATTACCCATTGTTACATTGTAACTCCTTGTGTGAACAATGAGTCTTCCTTGCTTCATTACACATTGTTTCATTGTAACTCCTTGTGTGAACAATGAGTCTTCCTTGCTACATTACCCATTGTTGCATTGAAACTCCTTGTGAGAACAATGAGTCTTCCTTGCTTCATTACCCATTGTTACATTGTAACTCCTTGTGTGAACAATGAGTCTTCCTTGCTTCAATACCCATTGTTGCATTGTAACTCGTTGTGTGAACAATGAGTCTTCCTTGCTTCAATACCCATTGTTGCATTGTAACTCCTTGTGTGAACAAAGAGTATTCCTTGCTTCAATACCCATTGTTGCATTGTGACTCCTTCTGTGAACAATGAGTCTTCCTTGCTTCATTACCCATTGTTTGCATTATAACTCCTTGTGTGAACAATGAGTCTTCCTTGATTCAATACCCATTGTTGCATTGTAACTCCTTGTGTGAACAATGAGTCTTCCATGCTTCATTACCCTTTGTTACATTGTAACTCCTTGTGTGAACAATGAGTCTTCCTTGCTTCATTACCCATTGTTACATTGTAACTCCTTGTGTGAACAATGAGTCTTCCTTGCTTCATTACACATTGTTACATTGTAACTCCTTGTGTGAACAATGAGTCTTCCTTGCTTCATTACCCATTGTTGCATTGTAACTCCTTGTGTGAACAATGAGTCTTCCTTGCTTCATTACACATTGTTACATTGTAACTCCTTGTATGAACAATGAGTCTTCCTTGCTACATTACCCATTGTTGCATTGTATCTCCTTGTGTGAACAATGAGCCTTCCTTGCTTCATTAGCCATTGTTACATTGTAACTCCTTGTGTGAACAATGAGTCTTCCTTGCTTCATTACCCATTGTTACATTGTAACTCCTTGTGTGAACAATGAGTCTTCCTTGCTTCATTACACATTGTTTCATTGTAACTCCTTGTGTGAACAATGAGTCTTCCTTGCTACATTACCCATTGTTGCATTGAAACTCCTTGTGAGAACAATGAGGCTTCCTGGCTTCATTACCCATTGTTTGCATTGTAACTCCTTGTGTGAATGATGAGTCTTCCTTGCTTCAATACCCATTGTTGCATTGTTACTCCTTGTGTGAACAATGAATCTTCCTTGCTTCATTACCCATTGTTTTATTGTAACTCCTTGTGTGAACTATGAGTCTTCCTTGCTTCATTACTCATTGTTTGCATTGTAACTCCTTGTGTGAACAATGAGTCTTCCTTGCTTCAATACCCATTGTTGCATTGTAACTTCTTGTGTGAACAATGAGTCTTCCTTGCTTCATTACCCATTGTTTGCATTGTAACTCTTTGTGTGAACAATGAGTCTTCCTTGCTTCAATACCCATTGTTGCATTGTAACTCCTTGTGTGAACAAAGTGATGTAAAATAAATCACACTATTTTACTTTTAAGAGTAATATTGCAGCGGAAATATAAACAAGATAAAAAGATATGAATTAGTTGTGATATCTCGCAAGATGAACAACTAAGACTTGAACTAGACAAGTAATCTCGCAAGGCAACTCGAATAACTGGGATATGACGTGCTCAAACTCTCCTCCCTCGCAAGGAACTCAAATTTGCCACGAATAATACTCAACCTCGCAAGGAAGAATATGGATTAATTCACCCTCGCAAGAACGAACTATCAAACTTAAAGCTCGCAAGCAATAAGAATAAACAAGAAACTCTTGTATTAAACTCTCAAATTGTGTATTAAAAACTGATTACAAAGATTAGTATTTATACTACTACTACTTACCTTAAACTAACTAGCTAGAAATTAAAAAATACTGTGAACACTACCTTATTTCAGATTAGGAAATAAGATCACCACACTACTTTATTCAAATTAGGAAAATAAGATAATCATATCAATTATTACCTAAAACTAATTAACACTACTTTTGGAAAGAAGGCTTGACGTCTTTTCCTTGGGCGTCAAGTAATTGCAAAACAATGCTGGAGCGGATTAAACAGTCCTAGAGAATGTTCAATTACGACCCTGACTGATTTCTTCAATATCTCATTATTTCCAAATGCTCCCGCTTCATTCTCCCTTTCTTCGAAAAAATTTGCCCTCAAATTTTGAAGATGTTTGAAGCCACCCAGATAAAAAACAATCCTTAAGAATTTTGTTGCAAACTTGATCAAAAACATAAAGCTATTTGCGCACTTCGTAGATTTCTCCTTTAACTCGTCATCTTCAATATAGTCTTCATTCTTAACCATATCGAATAACTTGAACTTGTAACGAGTACAATAAATAATAATCCTATTGTGCCATCTTTGAAGGTAACAAGGATAGTAATATGAATCTCGCTCTTAGCCTCGCAAGGATTTGAACTCGAGACACTTGAATCAGCCTCGCAAGGTTGATCAACTTAATTAAACTCGCAAGCCTAATTAAAACACGGTTCGCAAACCAAAACAATTTTATTGCTTAATTCTTATGTGAATAATTTGAAAAATAAGGTCACATTTGATCCTTATTTATAATAACTAGCTAATCCTAACCATGCTTGAAGAGCAAGGTTGTAATCTTTCCTAATAATAATATAATAATTAAATAAGAACTTTAACTAGTATTAGGAAACTAACAAGATTTCCTAATCTTATTCGAAATAAATAAACTAATTTAACTAATCCTACACGGTTTTGGACACAGTGTCAGTGACTTTGAAAAGCTTCCCCTGGTTGTTGGTCCATTTGATTGACTTTCTCCATCCTTTCGGTTGGCTTAAGCTGGCGTCGCTGCTCAACGTTGTAGAGTTGAAATGATTTTCCTGAAGTATCATGGTAATGATCTCATCCTGTGCAGCTTTGACGAATCGATCTTCTCCAAAAAGAAGGCTAACTGCTTGTTCGTCTAAACAAGGTGTCTGACGAGCTTTGACGGTATGAGCCGTTTCTGAGGGGATAAATTCGCCATCGTGGAAGTCCTCGATTCCAGCCAATTGTATTCCTCTATAGTTCCAAGTTTAAGGAAACCCATGAAAGTATTCTTGACATCCTTCCTTAATGAAGTATCTATTTAGAGTAGGGAGATAAGGTTGCATCTGGATTCCCTTACTCTTACGATTTTTGACTTGAGTAAGCATTTTTAAGGTTTCCTCTTTCGTGGGCCTGTATCCCAATCCCAATGGTATTTTTCCAGAGTTCCCTTCTTTGTATGGTGCAAGGGTACTCTCAATGGCATTGAGGCGAACATAGGATTGGTTTTTGTTCCTTTGGAGACGAAGGAACGCATCTAGGATTTGATCATTACCATTTGGCTCGGGTTGATGAACACTTGCTTGACTGGTTCCAGGCATCTTGAAAACTGAGAAAGAGACTGACGACGAATCAAAATGCGATCGACCCATCTAGCGAGTTTTGAAAATGACTAGTTTGGAAATGTTTGTCCTAGACAACCGTAGTGTGGTTGTAGGAGTGTTGACTCGAAGTGGAGAAATGATTTTGACTAGACACTCAGACAGAGTTTCAACTCATTTCTTGCTACTTTAGGCCACATTTGAAAATGTTTTACATTTTTAAAAAAGGACTTTGATTTTGAAAATTTTGTCATGATTTATTTAAAAAGTGGTGATCATGTAAGGGTTATACACATTTAAACAGGAAGAATAAGGGTATGCTGAGTGCATTTAAAATGGTTTTGTCTTAAAGGGTGGGTTGCCATACCAAGCAATCAAACCTAGGGTCTGTGGAGAGGTCCTCGCCAAACATGAGCAACGCCGGTTCCTAGTCTATTCCCCTGAGTAGTGAATGCCCTTGGTGCTAACATGAGTATACACCGTGGTATGATTGACGTCAATCGCAATCCATCCTTAGGCCCAGATAAGAATATCGACCATCCAGACAGGACGATTGGTCGAAAGGGTTGGGTTAAGCCTAGGAAGGCCAAATAAACCAACCTAAGAAGGTCGAGTAATGAAAACCGACGGCTGTCTCATACATACTATTCCCTAACCTTGTTCAAGTTTCACCCTGGGTACACGGAAGTGTATTATCCCAAGCGGAGTCGCCAAACTGTGATAGACGAGCTCGCGATCCTTTCCAATGACGTGGCGCGCGTGGACCCATGGACGGAGAAACGAGGGACAATTGTAGAAATACGCATTTGTGGAGTCGCCACCAACTTTTGTGGGAAGTTGGAACTGTTCGAACACTTCATGTAATGTCAAGACACAAAAGTGATGACATGAATACTAAGAAATCGTTACCCTTAGCATTCTATGTCTAGAATGACTTTCGTGGATGCCAATGAACACAGATGTTCACAGAGATCTGGAGTAAGAGGTGAGGGTACGTATTAGGAAGTTCTTTAATCGAACACCTAATACCGCTCGCCTCGATAGCGGCCTCTACTAATGATTAGGTTAACTCTTCTGTACTCGATATGTAGTCGGTTAGATGCATGCTATGGAACATCCACGGTTTAACCCTAGCATGTGAATTAGGTATGTCGTTTGAACATGTAGTTTAACATTCAATTTATTCGAAATTGGATTTAAGGTTGATTACATGTTAAAGGCAAATAAATCATAGCGTACAATGATTAAAAAAAGCTATAAAAGAATTATTACAAAGATTACATCGGATACGGGATCTATGTCGGAAATATGCCCAAAAGGAAAGATTTGAAGAAAAGAAAGACTAAACAGATTAACAACAATATTAGAGTAAGTAGTTATTAATTATAAATTAAACTACGTCGGAGCGAATCAGGAAGTTCAGAAACAGAATCTAACCTAGAACAGGCGCAGCGTGTGATGCGTCCTCATGAAGAGACGCAACACTATGCAAGTCTGTTCTTGAGTTGGGTTCTGGCTGTGAAGCCAGAATCACAATCAGTTAGGATTCATTTGTGTATTTACGGTTTATTAATGATTTACAACTCGAATTGAAGTGATTTAACATATTAATTATACTAAATATATCAAAGACGAATCTAGACACTAGATATGGATGGATCTAACCTCTAAAGACTCAAACTTGATCTACAAGACGACAAAAACCCACTAATATTGATTATGAAGTATCGAAGACGAACTATAAAAAAAGTGATTTAAATAAAACTAATACTTCCTCCGTTCCATTTGGTTATATACGTTTGCTTTATCACGTATGCCAATACTATTTTTATTTTATTTATATCTTTAATGACATATTAAGAAAAATTATAAACTTTGATATTAATATTGTACTCGGTAAGACGATTTAAACAAGATCTCACATGACTATCTTTTATGTTATATATTAGAAGTCGTATTAACCAATCTTCTAACTTATGAATAGTGCCCAAAAAGCAAACGTTAACAATCAAATGGAACGGAGGAAGTAAAAAAAAAAGGTTTAAAAAGGTTTGACATAAATCCGACTTGAATCTTACATAAGACGAAATACAAAATAAAAGACAAAAGACGGTATTAAACACCCTCAGACTTACATGTTGACAAAACGAGATTAACTGAGTTGAGTTTTAGCGATATCTCGACACGAATGCAAAGAAAGTGCCCTCGTAAGAGGATCGAAAAGTGATTAGTTAAATTGATTAAGTGTAGTTGGTCAAACTGGTAGATTTTTGCAAAACTTGACGGGTAACCAGAAGGATCTGAGTTTACGTGGTCGATTGATCAAGCACGTAGATGTTAAATGCTGAGAGCAAGGTCTAGAATGCAAAGGGAGAGAAAGAAGGGGTAGAACACTCGCGTGCCTTGAAAGTGTGCACGAACCTTTCTTATAAAGGGAGAAATCCGAAGAGTTTTGGAATAACTCAAACACGGAAAAAAATATAGAAAATATTCTGGAAACAGGCAAAATGAACCGGCGAAGAGGCGCAGCAAGTATGCGACCCTTGGAAGAGGCGCAGCGCCCGCTGCGTCTTTTCCCAAGCAGTTTCCTACTTTAAAAGAAAGATTTCCGCGTTTCTTTTATGGAATTGCGGTAGATTTCTAATTATTTTAAATAACATACGGATATATTTTACCAAGAAAGATAAGTTTTGAAATATTAAAATATCCGGAATATTCTCGAGCTTTCAGGCACGGTTTTAAAAGACGGTTTATAGAAAATGAAGCGGTTTTTGACCCGGACTCCAAAATGACTATAATGACTGTCGAAACGACCATATCGGCACGTAGATGACGACCAAGGGGTAGACACAAGTGTTTGAGCTATCAATTAACGACAAACTGATGAACTGTCATAAATCGAGGTATCAACACTAGAGACAACGATCGGGGGGGAGGGGGAGTACGAGTGAGAAATATCATCCTACCATCTCATGTACTCCCGAGAAACCGGATAGCCTTGTGAATGTCAACAAATAAAAAGGCATCCTCACTCGTCGGGACCGGTGAGGTCGAGGATGGAAATCTCGTTCCCCCGCATCGTATCGGTCTCGTGGCCAAAGTCGACATTATAACCGTTCTTCGCCGGACGGTACTCACTAGATGATGCAAGCATCAGTGTCGGGATAGTCAGAACATAACCGAACTGGCGCAAACACCGATCAGACTGGTACAACTCTACTATATGCTGAAATATGATAAAACCAAATAGAGCGGTGACTTCGCGTATCTTGGTAAACGCAACTAATAAGGCATCCACCGCACATGCTCTACCCTAAGCCTGTCAAAACTATAGCAGTACATTTGTAACCGATCTGGGTCGCCCTTAAACCGAGGAACGTAGGTCCAGGCATCAACACGTCGCCTCCCCACCATATAATATCCGTCGTGTGGTTGGAACTGGGGAAAGTACTCGTATATCCACGCCTGCAATAGCGGTAGACACCCACTAACACAACGAGCCTCTCATCGCTATGCCATGCCTAGCTGTCGGTACAAATATGCCAAACATGCGGCACCCCAAGTGTAGTCACTAACCTGATCGAGATCATCAGGCAAGGGTAAAAAATGAGCTTAAAACTTATCCCCGGACTTGTCCATGAACAACATATGTTCTTACAAAAAACAATTAGGGTAGGTCTAGCTTTTGGGTGTAATCATTGTGTTTTAGGATTAAAGACAACAACTAATTACTACCCCAAACCTACCCACCAAAACCGGCTCACCCACTTAAAATGGACTTCATTTTAACTTTGTAATTTTGGCACTTTTAGTGTGGTATGTCATGTACCATGTTACATGTCATTATATAGGTTAATTCATATTCGAGAAATTAAATATCATTTCATATCATATAAATTACATGTAACAAAATAAATAGTAATTCATAATTACATGTATATAAAATGGGTCATATTAAGTCTAGTTAATATAATCTATAACCTTTTGTAATTATAATTAACTGATTATTCTCATCTCAAATTGTTTCATAAACATTAATCAATCTTAGTAATATAAAATTTTAATTAATAAATTGAATCTTATTTAATCCTAATACAATAAGAAATAATTTCCACTTATAATTTAAACTTGTTCAATTTATGGGATTAATTAATCTGTATCGATATACAATTAATTAAATTTATTGATTAGGGAATCGTCCTTTCAGTGTGACCTCAAGGGATCAACTAATCACCACCGATAAACGACAGTAACTTCATACTCTAGGCAGCCAATCGTTACCGTTAACTGTGGACCGGTTGACTATAATATTTATCATCCCTTATGTATTCTTATTATTGAGGTTTAATTAAGTGATCGCAGTATTGTTGAGGACACATAATCCAATAATTACAGGTGTCCTATCATCATTGGGTGTTTGGCGCGATTTAAATAAATGCAAGTATCGACGGATACAGGTATCTACATTACTCGGGATTCTTTCAGATCCTCGTTCTATTATGTAAGTCTTTATAAATGACTTCAGTGTCTATGATACCAATTTTGATGTTTATTTAGCTAATTTGTCAAAAGTCTTACAACGTTGTGAGAAAAGTAATCTTGTTCTAAACTGGAAAAAGTGCCACTTGATGGTGACTGAAGGGGTGGTACTTGGTCATTTGATCTTTGGGTGAGGCATCCAAGTGGATAATGCTAAGGTAGAGGTGGTTGAGCAATTACCTTACTCGGTAAATGTTATAAGTGCTAGGAGTTTCATTGGTCATGCGGGGTTCTATCACCGCTTTATCAAGGAATTCTCCAAAAACATTGCTCAACCGTTCACTTAGCTTCTCAATTAGGATGCCTCATTCGTGCTTACTGATAAGTGTGCTAAGTCTTTTCATAGGATTAAACAGGCTCTTATCTCAGCTCCTATTATCCAGTCTCCCAATTGGAATTTGTTGTTTTAGACCATGTGTGATGCCAATGACAATGTAGTTGCGGCTCTTTTTGGGCAAAGGAAGGATAAAGTGTTGCATGCGGTCTACTATTCTAGTAAGACTCTAGATGATGCGCAAGTTACCTATGCTACTACTGAGAAGGAGTTACTTGTTGTTGTCTACCGTTGGATAAGTTTAGGGCCTATCTTGTGGGTTCTAAAGTGATAGTTTATATCTACCATGCAACATTGAAGTATTTGTTGGCTAAGAAGGAAGCCAAACATACGCTAATTTTGTAGATCTTGTTCTTACAAGAATTCGATCTGGAGATTTGAGATAAATCAGGAGTTGAAAATGTGGTTGATGACCATTTATCTCGTTTGAGATATGAAGGGGAGATCCTATCCCAATTGATGATTCAGTTAAGGATGATCACCTCCGTGCCATAACCATGGAGACTCCATGGTTTGCTGACTCTGCCAATTATTTGGTTTGGAGGAGTATGCGTCCCGATCAATCTTATCAGCAAAAGAAGAGGTTTTTTCACGATGTCAAGCGTTTCTTTTGGGATGATCCTTATCTATTTCGTTAGTGTGCCGATAGTATTTATCGACAAAACATTTCAGAGGGTGAGGTACATGCTATCCTTTCTCATCGTCACTCTTCTCCTTACGGTGGTCATCACGGTCCCTCTAGAACATTTGCTAAGGTAATGTAGTCGGGTCTTTATTGGCCAACTATTCTCAAAGATGCTACTACATTTGTCCGTTCTTGTGAAGCGTGTCAGAGGACGGGTAATATTTTGCAAAGGCATGAGTTTCATCAAACGGGTATTTTGGAGTTTGTAATCTTCGATTTTTGGGGTATCGACTACCAAGGGCCATTCCCATCTTCTCATGGGAATCAATATATTCTAGTAGCAGTTGATTATGTTTCAAAGTGGGTGGAAGTCGTTTCCACTCCCACTTGCGATGCCAAGGCAGTTATTAAACTTTTTCAAATTATCATCTTCCCCCGATATGGGGTCCCTCGTGCTCTCATTAGCGATGGACGGAAGAATTTCAATGAACGTCGTCTTATGATAAGTGAATATTTGTATGGTTTTAACCCCCAATTTAGCTCGGTTTTGTATGTCAATTGTGCTTTGTTAAGCCACTTTATGAGCTAATATCGTCTTCTAGGCGAATTCCTATGTTCGAACATGTTTTGTAGGGAAAGTGACGTTTCTACGCCCTTTTTCTATATTCCCGAGCATTTGCCTAGAACCCGAAGATTTGAAGAAGCAAGCTTGACCAAGTGAAAGGCATTTCAAGAAGGTTCACTAATTCGAAAGAGAGAAGAAGCAAAGTCAATTTCGTAGTTGTCGGAAGATCAATCAATTAGGCGAAAGCAATCATCGCTTTACATCAAACCTTATCAACAAACCCGACTCAAGAGGTCAAGGGGGATGTTGGAAGTCAAGTCAAAGCAAAGGAAGATGAAACGTTAGTCAAAAGGACCTGGATGACCACTTACCCGAACGGGGAAGTGTGTACCCGAACGAGGAAGGGGGAACTAGCCTCCCTTCTCTCATTTTCTTCTTCTTTAGTCTTTAGTTCTTAGTTTATTTCTGTCCTTTTCATATCAAAACATTAGCTTAGATTAATAAGAATTTCATCCTTATAATCTCCTTTGTGTGGTTCAAGCGTTGTAATTGGTGGATCGTTCATTATGTGCAAGGATTTTCTATTATTGTTATCGCTTTCGTTCATGATCGTCATATAGGTATTTCTGTTTTATCCCTTGTTTAATGTTCTTACTCTTTTCCATTTGATTGTTATTCGCTTTACATATTGTCTTAGATTCATTTAGTATCGTTATAATTGCAATTTCATTTCTTAGATTATCAATTAGCGTCGTTATTATCGCCATATAAAAAGTTAAAATCAAATAAACATGTCTATCCTAGTTTTCATTGTTAATATCATTTTAGATTTAGACATTATCATGAGTAAGTAGTCACCTTTCTAGGGTGTAGGGTAGCCATTGTTAGATTGACTAAAAGATGTTAATTGGATAAAAGAAATTGTGCCTTTAAAACGTTGTGTCTATGCATGTTTGGATTGTAACGATAGTTAACAATTACTGGCCGGAAATCATCGACTAGTATGGAATTCTTTTCCAAGGTAGACATACGAGAATTGAATAGACAAAGCATGACATGGTAGATTAAGACCTAGTAAATCGCCTAAAAATCCTGCTAGACCATCTGATCTATGATTGTAATGAAAACATCATTCTTACGAACTCACAATGAATTATTTGCATGTTCCAAATCCAATTTCATCAATATGTCAATCAACATGTGTGAACCTACTTCCCTAGATGATTTTCATTACTTGCTTTATTGTTTTTATTTTGTTTTCATTTATGCTTTATATTAGTTTAGACATCAAAACTCCAAAAACCCAGAAATCATTAGATAGAACCCAATTGCGAGACACTTCACATTCTATAGGAAACACCATCTCCCTGAGGATCGACCCCTACTTCCCTAATTACATTAATTTGTTATTAGCCTAGTCTGGGTAATTTATCTTTGTATCGGGCTCGCGACAAGCACGATCATCTTAACACTCTATTGAAGAATTATGGCAAAATGCGATCGTCGGGGGGTTAAGCTATCATCTGCAGATAAGTGGGCATGTAGAGGGTTCTAATAGGGAGATAAAGTCAATCCTTGAGAAACCTGTGAGCAAATCAAGAAAGGATTGGAGTCGCAAGCTCGATGACACTTTATGGGCTTACCGAACTGCATTCAAGACTCCAATTGGTGCTTCTCCATACTGGTTAGTCTATGGAAATGCATGTCATTTACCGGTGAAAATTGAGTATAAGGCTATGTGGGCCATTAAGGACTTTAATCTCCATCCCACAGTGGCGGGTGAGAACGAATTATGCAATTGAGCGAGTTCGATGAGTTTCGATGGCATGCTTATGAAAATGCTCGGCTTTCAAGGAGAGGACGAAGAAGTTGCAAGACAAGCATATATTGTAGTGGGAATTTCAAGTTGGTGATAAAGTATTATTATTTAACTCCTGTTTAAAAGTCCTAGACCTCTAATTAGACTCCTCTAATTAGTTCATTAAATTACATTAACTTGATGATTTAGGATCTAGTTATCATGCATGCAAATATAAAAGCATAAAAGAAAAGATAAGACGAAAACATCCTTACAATGGGATTTTTCGGTTAAATAAGGGCACAATAAGAACTCTTTCTTATTGTTCTTGAGCATGTAATTAGTGGATGATCCTCCATAAAACAACCTCCAAAGTAGAAGGTCTCCTTCTTTTTGCACCCAAGATTAAACCCAAATAATCTTAGCTTATTATTAACTGGATAATAAGTAAGATATAATACTACTAATATTATTGTATTACTACACTAGTAATATGACATGAATATTACTTTGCATGTGAGTTTATAGAGATATAGGAGGTTTTTAGAGAGAAGAAGAAAATAAGCATCAACTGAAGTGTGTAAAAAATGAACAACATTTGCCCATTTTATGGCATTATGGCCGGCACCTACAAGCCCCAAAATGGGTGATTTTCTTCTTATTTATTCACATGCATAATGGTAGTGTATGAGATTGTATAATGATAATGATCATGTGTCATACATCATAATCATAAGGTGGAGTGTGGAATTAGTAGAGAATAAACACAATTGTTTTCTACTAGCTAAAACCGGTTGACATGTGTCCAATATGGACCATTTTGATTTTTGATATTTGTCCCACAAATACTTATTAATCATATTCTTAATTATCTTGTATAATTAAGTGCTAATTTGATCATATAATAATTATACGACACAAATTAATAAACAATATGTACTTAACTTTTAAGTGATATTTTATCATTATATCAATATATAATGGATCCCACAATGCCCAGTTAATTTATTTTACAGCTATTTGTAAATATAATTAACTAATTACCTCTACCTCAAAATATATGCATAACCTCAACTAATTTAATGAATTATCTATTAATCATTAAATTAAATCTTATTTAATCGTATTAAAATAAGACGTAAAATTTATTCAGTCAGTTATCGTATAATTGACAAATAAACTTAAGTGGAATGAGTTCCTAACTCAATTTCCAATAAATAACTCATCAAATATATGTAATGCTCTAATTAAATTGTATCATATACAACTAATTAGTATTCTATTTCGGTCTCATCCTGTAGGTGCCACCTAAAGGGATCCGTTGATCACCGCTGTCATACGACAATAACGTCAAACTTTAGTCAGCTGAGCGTTACCGATTTACGTTAACCAACTGACGTGGAGTATCAAAATATACTAATCATGCCACGTATATTCCAAATGAGATTTATTATATAAATGCACTGTTGTGGAGGACACTTACTCCAACAATCTCCCACTTGTCCGATACAAGTTGTGCATGTAGCAACACTATTGCAGAGGACTCCTCCTCCCACAATTTCTCCCACTTGTCTCGACAGGTTGTGTGCTTCCGATTCTCTTGTCTCTTTTGCGTCACATCCTCCCACTCATCGCAAGGTGACTTACAGGTCGCACTTGCGATTGAAAAATATATGTAGAGTGGTTTTCTCGATCTGGGAGAGTAACTGTCTCACCGGAAAATCTACCAGAGATCTCTTCCGAGCGTGGCCACGCATATCCAGTTACTACTCCTCGAGTGGCCCGAAGATGTTAATACCAACGTGGGTGGACAATTCCTGTTGACCCATCTTACACTGTATGATGCAGATCACTATGACCCAGAAGATGTCCATCGGCCTTCTTTCACGGCACGACCTAGGACAAAAACCAAAGTCAATTGGAAACTACACCGACTCGGGTAAATGGTCGCCAGTCTAAAGATACGACTCATTAGGAATAAAATAGAAATCCCCGCCACGACTAGGTTTAACAATTTTGATGAGGGACTGTATTATGGTCACTGCCCGATAGAGTGTCTCAACAGTCTGTCTATGTAAACGACCAGTCATCTCCATGACCCCATGGTGCTGATCGAACCATCGATCGACTTACAATCTAGTCACTTCGAGACGTCACCTCAAATGAGTGACTAGGGACAAAACACTAAGTTCATCTTGTTCACTTGAATTGGGTTCAACTTTTGTTTCAACTAATTCGGATAAACAAAGTATTAAAATTTAGTCGAACTAAATAAGGAGTTTTTAATGAAACCTCTAACAATGAATGCGATTATCTAATATTTGGAAAAATTGATACGCTATCAATAATTT
Source organism: Heliosperma pusillum (assembly GCA_022085475.1). Classification (NCBI taxonomy): domain Eukaryota; kingdom Viridiplantae; phylum Streptophyta; class Magnoliopsida; order Caryophyllales; family Caryophyllaceae; genus Heliosperma; species Heliosperma pusillum. The sequence goes on from JAIUZE010067297.1 coordinate 44,792, forward strand.
TATATCTCATAATCTCTAGCAATTTAGGTATATATTTCAATCCCCATTGAAATGACATGACTATCATGTTCAGCTTGTAAAAGCCATAGCTAATGGATTAGCAATACTTGCATCTTTCCCATCTTTTTGATTGCTATTTCCCTTGTCTATGTAATCTTATGTTATATAAAACTTTTTGAGTACGTGTCTAGGTTTGAATTTGAAATTTTGTCTATGTAAAAGCCATAGAAAATTTCAAATTTTGGGTGTAAAAACTTTTTGAGTACGTTTAGTTACGAGAGTTATTTATTGGAAATTGAGTTAGGAACTCATTCCACTTATGTTTATTAGTCAATTATACGATAACTGACTGAATAAATTTTACGTCTTATTTTAATACAATTAAATAAGATTTAATTTAATGATTAATAGATAATTCATTAAATTAGTTGAGGTTATGCATATATTTTGAGGTAGAGGTAATTAGTTAATTATATTTACAAATAGTAGTAAAATAAATTAACTATGCATTGTGGGATCCATTATATATTGATATAATGGTAAAATATCACTTAAAAGTTAAGTACATATTGTTTATTAATTTGTGTCGTATAATTTTTATATGATCAAATTAAGACTTAATTATACAAGATAATTAAGCATATGATTAATAAGTATTTGTGGGACAAATATCAAAAATCAAAATGGTCCATATTGGACACATGTGAACCGGTTTTAGCTAGTAGAAAACAATTGTGTTTATTCTCTACTAATTCCACACTCCACCTTATGATTATGACATGTATGACACATGATCATTATCATTATACAATCCTATACACTACAATTATGCATGTGAATAAAATAAGAAGAAAATCACCCATTTTGGGGCTTGTGGGTGCCGGCCTTAGTGCCATAAAATGGGCAAATGTTGTTCATTTTTTACACACTTCATTTGATGCTTATTTTCTTCTTATCTCTAAATACCTTCTACATCTGTCTAAACTCACATGCAAACTAATATTTATGTCATATTACTAGTGTACTAATACAATAATATTAGTAGTATTATATCTTACTTATTATCTAGTTAATAATAAGGTAAGATTATTTGGGTTTAATCTTGGGTGCAACAAGAAGAAGACCTTCTACTTTGGAGCTTGTTTTATGTAGGATCATCCACTAATTACATGCTCAAGAACAATAAGAAGGAGTTCTTATTGATCCCTTATTTAACCGAAAAAATCCCATTGTAAGGATGTTTTCGTCTTATCTTTTCTTTTATGCTTTTATATTTGCATGCATGATAACTAGATCCTAAATCATTAAGTTAATGTAATTTAATGAACTAATTAGAGGAGTCTAATTAAAGGTCTAGGACTTACATGTGGTATCAGAGCTCAATTGTTACATGCATGTTGATTTTAAGCATTAAAATCGAGTTATACGATAACTTGGGTAAAATTCAAAATTTGTGTTAAAACTGGTTTGCACGAAATTTTTGATTTGAATGCATACCTACTGACCTCAAAACGGTTGTGGTCAAATTTGGTGATTTTAGGGATTAATTTGCTATTTATTTTGATTTATGGCCTTTAAATCATGTTAACATGCATTTTTTATGTTAAAAGTTAACTAAAAATAGTTGCATGTTGATTGTGGTCACGAAATTTTTATATGATCTCACATGCATGTTGTACATACTGTATGTAAAAGTTCGTGACTTTTAGTTAAGTTTTGCATGATTATTGATTTTTATGAGATAAAAGTCAATAAAGTGAGATTATTATGTTCATAAAATTGAAACGTCCCTTTCTGGTCTTGAAAGGTTTTGGTACATTTTATAATCTGATTTATATAATCTTGGTGAAATTTTATAATTTGGTTTACTATTTTACTATATTTAATGGTTTTTATTAGATAAAACCGTTGGATACATAGTTATTTGTTCATAAAATTAATTTAAAATTTTTGGGCAAATGTTTCTGGTTTTTTGAGTTCCTGGAAATGTTCCAGAATGTACAAAATTTTTGGTTTCAAGTTTTTATGATTTTTATATTTTATTTTGGGTTTATTTCATAAATGTTATGATTAAACCTCTATATTTAGCAAATACGATCAATTCAAACTAATTAAATTTAAAGAAAATTAGTCGGGACTAATTTTGAGTTATAAATCAGTTTAGATAATTATTTTGAGCTTAAATACAATTTAAGTGTTGATTATTGATTTTTAATGGTTAAAAATCGATAAAATCCATAAAACCGAGCTAGAATGAGCATGATAAGTATTAAGGGCGATTTTGGCATGATTTTTACAGCATTTTATTTATGTTGTTATTATTGAATGAATGAATGTCATTTATTTAATTTTTAATGCAAGTTGTACCTATTATGGCCTATATTATTTTCATCGGTATTACCCGTAATGTAAGGGAATACCGATTCGGTTGTAATTTTATTTGCGATCTCGTATCGCCGTTTGTAATAATTTAATTTCATTTTTAGAACAAATATATAATAGGAATTGTATTTGTATCTTTTTGTAATTAATTATTATGAAGATGGAGATTCCCGAAGTCGGTGTTCCAAAAGACGGTGCCTTTTTCAAGAGTGTACCGTGAAGAGGCAAGGGGGCAAGGAGTTAGTTTCCGATTTTGTAATCGTCGAGTTAATTGGATTAGCTAGGTGGCCATACTAGGATTTATTATTTGCTTGCTTTATATTTTCCGCTCATGCCAAAATCGCCGACATGCATTTTATTTCTCGCTTGTCAATTCAACGTTATTTAAAATTCACCGACTTAGTTCACTTATGGGAATTAATAACTAAATTGACAAGACCTCTCACATAACTTAAAAGAAATTGAGATTTAGCCTTACCAATTGAAGCACCTATGAACCATGTGTTTATTAGGGCTACCACGCTCGTGGGTCCCTTTTTACCTCGGGTAAGTAGGGTGATACGCTAACAAGCCAAAATTGGATTGGACTCAATGAGATAAGCGTTATCTTGGGAGTAGGAGATGGATTTAGTTGAAATTCATCAACCAAGAGTTCTTGGGGTAGATTTAGTCCGTCAGATTAGTCCGTCGCAAATACTGCTGTTTACGACGAAAATAAGCGTTGGACACTATCCGTCGCAAAACTGTCTCTGGCGACGGAAATACCATGTTTGGCGACGGAATAATCCGTCGCAAATCGAGCTTACTATTGTAGTGAAGGTAGCATACGATGACTATTTTTATTTAAAAAAGGGTCTTGGAATCATTTATACAATTTAGTGACGGGTCATTATATAAATGCTAAACTTGTTAAAATTGTTTTACAAGTGAAATTATATATAACCAATGAATGTTTATTTTCCGTTGATATTTATTTTATACGCGCAAATGAAAAATATCTTATCCTTCTACAAACTTGTAAATCCATTCAATCGTGGAAATAAGTTTCCATTAATTCATACGGTATCATTTTTTTATTGCAATTTAAATCTCCGTTTAAATCACCATAGCTAAAGACAAAATGAATTTTATCTTTTGATCGTCATATTGAGCATTGCAAATGTCTCTTATGAATAGTATATGAATAAGTCACACTTAGTCAAAAACGTTTTGAATTTTTGTGACGTCTTCTTATAACAATGGTACATCAATCTTTTTGCTCCAAAGAAAATATTTGTAATTTTTGGTATGGCGTCATAATGCTCCTTATCGAAGCTTACCTCAAAAGAGGCCAAATCAGTTGGGACGACTAGGTTAATCGATTTATTTAAATTCGTGAATAACCAAATACGGTAGTCACTTCATGAAAGGTTTATCTTTTTGAAGGTAAAACCATGAATGAAATGAAGAATAGTCTTCATTATATTTCTAATCTATTGGTCTAAATAGAGATTCATGAAAGTTAGTGTGAGCTCTAAGAAAGATGTTTTATTCTTGATTGTTAAGAATAGGACGAGGTTCAAGAGTAGGTTGGCTGACGAGCTTAAAAACGGTGTCGCTAATTCCGCTAATTAGCTACGATCAAATAACAATTTATAACTCCTAAACAAACACAAACTATCTTAAACAAAGGTAGTAAATGGTAAGAATAGGGTCGAACCCAAGAGAAGGCGGTATTAATTAAATTAATCTATTCTAGACTCTTGGTAAAAACAAATTAACAAACTAATTACTAACTAATTACTCTAATCACAAATTAAGATACTAATTAAGACAAAAGCTTAAATTAATTACAAACTATGATAATCACAATAACAAAACATGTAGGATAACATATTGGGAGAAAGTTTGACATGAGAATTGATTAGCAAGTCTAAAATTACCAGCAAAAACTAAAGATTCAAATATTCAAATATGGAGAAACAACTTAGTGTAATTTTCCCAAGTTCCCCACAATTTTTTTTTTTGGTGAAAATGTAAGTAATCATTAAGCACACCTCAAATGAGGTAATCACTATTACAACATTCAGTTTTTGCAACATAACTAGCACCACCACAAATACATCAACATATAAAGACTAACATAATCATAAAAGACCTATGCTAGAACAATACTCAATATCACATTGTTTAATCCCCATCTTCATCATCCCAGGGAGACGAGTTCTATACTCCTGCTGCACTCGAACAATCAAAGCTTGAGGCCTCATGACATAACCATCAGCATAGCAAGTATTCCTAGCCTGCCATACATTATACATAACTGCATTTACCAGTGAACAATAAAGCAACCTCCTGAAACCAGACACTCTTCTAATCCTCAGCATCTTTCCAGCAGTGACAGGAAGCACCATACTGAGATGCAACCAACTTAGGAGAAGCTGCACACAAGTCTTCACATAACAGCAGTCTTGAAAAAGATGCCAATGAGATTCATAACCATCATCACAAATGTAACAGTTTAAGCTTTGAGTGATACCAAATCTGTTAAGTCTGTCAAGTGTCAAAAGCCTTTCCTTCTTCATCAGCCAAATAAAGAATGCATGCTTCTGAATGTTGTATCTATTCCAAGCTTCAGAATACCATTGAATTGCTCCAACATTATCAGTACAAGCCAGCCAATCATACCCTTTGGAAATAGAGTACCCACCATCAGTCCCTAACCATTGCTGATTTGAGAATGCCACCTTAAATCTATCTTTGATCTCACAAATTTTCCTCCAAGCCCAGGAAGAGCTACTAGTTGGTACATAGACCAGCCAAGGTCTGCCTTTCAGATAAATGTTATCCACCCACTTAATCCACAAATGATCTTTCTTAATCACAAGCCACCACACCAATTTCCCAATAGCTGCAATGTTCCAGCTACTGCTATCAATAATTCCCGATCCACCTTGCTTCTTGCCCCTACATAGCACATCCCAAGCCACTAAAGCTTTAGAAGAATTCTCAGACCCACTCCACAAAAAACTCCTACAAAGTAAAGACACTTCTTTTCCTCTCTTATCTAATTATCTAATACAAGTTTCTAAGAAATTAGCCAACATGGATTAAACCAACCAAGGATGACCCTTTACAACTAAATTTACACCCGTTAAAACATGAGCCCAAATCAAAGATGCAAGCTTTATGAAAAAAACCAAAGAAACAAGCTAGAACCATGTAATAAAAGACTAAACCATGTTCTAAATACACAATAAACCAAATTCCACTCAAAAGATTCCATTTTTAAACCAAAGTTACAATCTTTCAAGGTTGCTTCAACAATATCAAGACAAATTAACCAATTTATCTAGACAAAGCACTAATTAAACAAACACTTGCTAAGATGGTTAGTCTCAACAACAATTCATTCAACAATGGAATTTAAACATGAGAAAATGGAATTAAATAGAGAAGAAGAGGTTCAAAAAGGCCTTACAATGGTAAAAGGAAAGAACTTGTTCCAATTACACTAAGAAATGGAAGATTAGCTACCCATAATCCAAATATTACTACCCATTATGAAGTTCAACCAAATTACTAGCCAAAAATGAAGAACAAAACTTGAGAGAATTCTAATGTGTTGTGTTGTGGAATGTTGTATCCAATGTTGTGTGCTTCTCTCTCTACAATTTGGCTCTTTTATACCCTAGGTTCCGGAAATCTAGGGCCTTGAGAAATGGGCCTCAAAATGACCTGACGGAGAATGAAGGAACACATGCCTGAGACCAGGACGCTGGCAGCGCCCACGGACGCTGGCAGCGTTTCATGCTGCCAGTTTTCCCCTTGGTTGAGTGCCTTGACTTTCGTTGACCCCTTTGGACTTTAGTCTCGCCTTGACTTCCATTGACCCGTTGGACTTGCTCTTCTTGTATTGATGATTTGCTTGTAGCCCACTCCAATTGTCGGGTTTGGGTCTCGGATCTCGGGTTTGACTTTGACTTTTGTTGACTTCCGGGTTTGACTCTAAAAGTTGACTAACAAATAATAAATAACAACATAATTACAAGGACTAAGGATAGCATAAAACGATGCTAACGACCCGTAAAAAGTATAATAAACCAACCTAATAAATAGTACTAGACACAACACATTTTGGTGTTGTCAAATACCCCCACACTTGGACTTTTACTCGTCCCGAGTAAAACTCGAGATTAGCACGACAAACATGAGTCCAAACATAGCATGTGAAGGTAATGACCTCTCTTCCCTCACCACTACCTTCTTATAACTCCCTCAATACAAGACTCGGCACACCACCAACTCCGACTCATCTCACCTCAACTCCTCCCTTCTTATAGCTCCCAAGAATATAGTATGACCATCTTTGCCTTATCCCAAGGCATAGCGAGATGATCCTCATCACCAAACTCTATGCAACTCCACTTCTTATATCACCCCCTTATTACTCCACTAGTGTATAGCATGGTTACTTGGTTTGCCCCAAACTTCACAATTCGTACAACCAAGCAACCCACAAGAGAAATCCACCGATTTGGAACCAAATTTGTGACTCAAAGAAAAAAAAAAAGAAATCCTAAGCCAACCTCCTTCAAAATTCCTCCTTATTTCTCCCTTCTTTTCCCTCCATAAATCCTCATCATCGCAAGTATTTTGCTCAATTTTTTTTCTTTTTCTTTTTCCATTTTTTTTCTTGAAAATCCCTCATTTTGCCTAAGGTGCCCTTTCGGGTTTTCACCTTAGCTTTTCCTTTCCTCTCATTGGTGGCTCGCAACTCGATTTTTCATTTTGCCCGGAATGCCCTTTCGGGTTTTCATTCCCTCCTCGGCCACCTTCCCAATTTTTGCCTAGGTGCCCACCCTTGTGGATTTTCACCTAGCCGGGATTTTCAATATTTTTCTTTTTTTCATTTTTTTTTTTCCATTTTTTTTCCTCAAAACAAAACCAAACAAAATAAAATGCATCAAAACAAAATAACTATATACAATCCTCTCCCCCACTCTTAGATTATACAATGTCCTCATTGTAGGGGAAAAGGGTGGGGTGCTTCATCAATTGTTGAAAAGAGAAGAACCCGAGGTACCTCCTCGGTTTCTCCTCCTCTCTTGGTGGATTGAGCCTCCTTTGGGGTTGTCGGACCAGTTGGCATCCACTTCAAGTCTTATCTTGTGCATGCAAGTCACCGGACTTATTCCCTTGAGGTCTGCTGTGCTCCACCCAAATGTATCTCTATGTTTGTGAAGCAACGCTACCAATTTGCTCTCTTGTTCCTCGTCGAGTGTGCTTGAGATGATAAGAGGTAGGGTGTGATTGTCCCCTAAGAAGATATATTTTAGATGACGTGGAAGAGTTTTCAACTCAACTTCCGGGGGCTTCACAATTGAGGGAAAGGACTTCTGGAGAGGTACGGTCAAAGCAAAGAGCTCTGATAAGCTCTCCAGACCAGGGACGCTGCCAGCGCTGGAGGACGCTGGCAGCGTTGTGGGACACTGGCAGCGTTGTGTGGCGCTGCCAGCGTTTGCCACTAGAGTCCCCTGTTTTCAGCACCTCGATGATGTTGAGTTTTTCATAACTGTCAGGTGGCTCTTCTTCCTCTAAGTCCATGAGATTTTCCTGCACATCAACCGACAACAAAGAACACAAATCCTCTACTTCCACATTGTTAGTTAGGGCCACCTCAAGTGGGTCCCTATCACATACTTTGTACATTTGTTGCACCAAAGGCTCGAAAATATCTAAGAAGAAACACGATTGAACATCACTAGGGTGTCTCATAGAGTCATAGATATTATAGGTCAATCTCTTTCCCTCGAACTCCATTGTCAAACATCCGTTTGACACATCAATCTTGGTCCTAGAGGTTTTCATGAAAGGCCTACCAAGGAGAAGGGGAGTGGCACTTGAACTAGACTCTATGTCTAAAACATAGAAGTCCGCCGGGAAGACAAGGTTATCCACCTCTATTAGTACATCCTCTATCAAGCCTTTGGGATAGACACTAGACCTATCGGCTAATTGAATAACCACCCCGGTCTTAGACAAAGGTCCTAAGCCTAGGGTCTCATAGATAGATAGGGGCATACCATTAATAGAGGCTCCAAGGTCTAACATGGCACGTTTGAAACTTTGCCCGCCAATGGTGCAAGGGATGGTGAACATGCTCGGGTCTCCACATTTCTTTGGTAAGTTTTGCTTGAAAATTGCCGAAACATGTTCACTCACCCTAACCTTATGGGCTCCTTTCTTAGGCTTTCTCTTAGGTGTACAAAGTTCTTTCAAGAACTTTGCATACCTAGGGACACTATTTAACAACTTATAAATAGGAATGTTTACCTCACACTTCCGGAAAGTTTTATACAAGTCGTTCTCATTGTCATACTTCCTTGTGCTTGTCAAAGCACTAGGAAATAGGGCTTCCGGTATGTATTCCTCTACCACATCATCATCAATAATGTCTTTACCCCTCTTTGAAGTGTCTCCCTTGGAGTCCTTGCTTGTGGATAGCTCCTCATGACCAATTACTAACTCTCCTTGGTCTTCAATTTCCAAGGTCTCCATCTCAAGGTTCTTCCTTTTCTCTTTGCCTTTCCTAAGGGGGTGTACCTCCAACTCCTTGCCTCCCCTTAAGGTCATGGCACTAACATTCTCCCTAGGTGGTGAAATGGTTTGAGATGGGAATCTTGTGGAGCTTGAGGCTTGAGATTTTTACATATTGGAAGCTATTTGAGATAGTTGGATTTCCAAGTTGCTCACCCTAAGGTTGTTTGCCTCCCTATCCTTCCTTGCCTCTTCTCTATCTCTCCTTGCCTCCTCTTGATTTCTCCTTGCCTCCTCCCTATCTTTCTCTTGATTGGCAAGGAGTGTTTTCAAGATATCACTCAAGTTCCCTTGAGAAGAAGAATTTCCTTGAATGGGGCCTTGGTTCGATTGTCTTTGAGCATTGTTTTGAGATTGAGAGTTGCTTGGGAAATTTGAATTGTTGGGCCTTTGATTGTTGTAAATTCCTTGTGGGTTTTGTTAGAAATTGGAGTTCCGGTTTTGGGTAGGATTTTGGGCTCTCAAATGATTGAATTGACCGTTTTCATAGCTTTGACGTTTCTACGCCCTTTTTCTATATTCCCGAGCATTTGCCTAGAACCCGATGATTTGAAGAAGAAAGCTTGACCAACTGAAAGGCATTTCAAGAAGGTTCACTAATTTGAAAGAGAGAAGAAGCAAAGACAGTTTCGTAGTTGTCAGAAGATCAATCAATTGGGCGAAAGAATTCATCGCTTTACATCAAACCCTATCAACAAATCCGATTGAAGAGGTCAAAGGGGATGATAGAAGTCAAGTCAAAGCAAAGGAAGATGAAACGTTAGTCAAATACTTCCAGATGACAACTTACCCGATCGGTTAAGTGTGTACCCGATCGGGTATCCCTGCTGATTCGGGAAAACGGCTTCAACTTCCTAATTTTGTCCAATGTGTTTAATGTTCGACCTCTTCTCCACGAAACCCTAATGCTATATATAGATGCTCCAGCCCCTCTTCTCAAGCTGACACACAATCATCCATACAACAATCTTCTTACACATCTTCTTTAGAATAATCTTTAGTTTAGTCTTTCTAGTTTAGATTATCTTCTTCTTTTGTCTTTAGTTCTTAGTTTATTTCTGTCCATTTCATATCAAAACATTAGTTTAGATCAATAAGATTTTCAATCTTTGTAGTCTAGTTTGTTGGGTACAAGTATTGTAATTAAAAGAACGATTATTTCATGCAAGGGATTTCTATTATCGTTATCACTTTCGTTGTTGATCGTCACCTAGGTATTCCTAATTTATCCTTTGTTTAATGTTCTTATTGTTTTCTATTTTATTGTTATTTTCTTTACATATTGTCTTAGATTCATTTTTCATGTTGTTATAATCGTAATTTCATTTCTTAGATTGTCAATTAGCGTCGTTATTATCGCCCTATAAAGAGTCTAAATTATTGTCAAAAGCCAACTAAACATGTCTATCCTAGTTTTCATTGTTAATATCATCTTAGACATAAACATTATCATGAGTGAGTAGTCACCTTTCTAGGGTGTAGGGTAGCCATGTTGGATTGATTAAAATGTGACAATTGGATAAAAGAAATTGTGCTTTTAAAACATTGTGTCTATGCATGTTTGGACTTTAACGATAGTTGACGATTCCTGATCAAAATCATTGACTAGTATGGAATTCTTTTCCAAGGTAGACATACGAGAATTGAATAGACAAAGCATGACATGGTGGATTAAGACCTAGTAAATCGCCTAAAAGCATGCTAGACCATTTGATCTATAATTGTAATGAACACACCATTCTTACGAACTCACATTGAATTATTTGCATATCCTAAATCCAATTTCATCAATATGCCAATCTACATGTGTGAACCTATTTCCCTAGATGCTTCTCATTATTGTTAATTCATCAATTGCTTTATTGTTTTCATTTTAGTTTGCTTTTATTTTGTTTTTATTTATGTTCTATATTAGTTTAGAATTCAAAACCTCAAAACCCAGAAAATCGTTAGATAAAACTCAATTGTGAGACGACTCACAATCCATAGGAAATACCATTTCCCTTAGGATCGACCCCTACTTCCCTAATTACATTAATTTGTTATTAGCCTAGTCTGGGTAAATTATCTTTGTATTGGGCTTGCGACAGGCCCGATCAAATTTTGGCGCCGTTGCCGGGGAGCACGGTTTAATTTTCCTTTTTCTTGTGATTTTTATCACAATTAGTTTTATCTAGTCTTTAGGAACCCAAATTCCTTTTGACGTCCCTTGATTTTTCATCTTAGCTTCCCAATCTTATGCCCATATCTTCTAGACTAGGGACCCCTATTCCTTTAGACCCCGAACTAGAAAGAACTCTGCGTAGGAAATTAAAGCTATTCAACGAAATTTCAAAAGCTTCTGATATTTCAAGTTTAGATCGTATTCGTGAGAAATACTCAGATATCTTACCTAATCTTGAAGGAGAAGAAGATCCATTCTCATCTCCATTTCCAAAAACCAATCAACTTTCAACCAACATTCCATCTTCATCTTCACAAAAGAAAATGGTTCCGACTTTCCGACCATTCCAAACCCACCGCAGATACACTTCCAAGGGGTATCGCTACACCTCAAATTACAGCCTAAAACTTCGAAATCAAACCTGCCTTCATCAATCTAATAAAAAGAAATCAATTTGGTGGCAATGCCACAGAAGATCCCAACCTTCATTTCCAAAACTTCTGTGACTATTGCTCCACAATTAGACAAACTGGAGTATCCCAAGAGCAGATTAGGGAAATGCTCTTTCCCTTCTCTTTAATAGGAAAGGCAAAACTCTGGATCAATAGTCTTGACCGAATTGCCTTAGGAATAGTCGATTGGGATGGTCTAGCTCTTGCTTTCTATCAAAAGTACTTCCCACCAGAACGAACCGCACTCATACGGAGTCAAATTACTGGATTCCGTCAAAGAGGCGATGAAAGTCTTTACGAGGCATGGGAAAGGTACAAAGAATTACAAAGAGAATGCCCTCATCATGGCCTTGATTCATGGTTCCTAGCCATCACCTTCTACAACGGTTGTTGTGGCGAATCGCGTCGTATCCTCGACTCCGCTAACAATGGTCGTTTCGATCAAATCGATGTAGAAATAGCTAGTACAACTATCGAGTCAATGGCAATCCACGATTCTCAGTATAGCAACTCGCATGCTATGCCGTTCAAAGCCAAGCAGGACGACTCAAGTAAAGTAGCACTCCTAGAAGCCCAATTAGCCCTTCTGCACCAACAAGTAGGAAGCTCTTCCCAATCCAAGGAACATATCAACGTCACTAACCACGTAGTGGTATGTGAGACATGTGGGGTTGGAGGGCATAGTTTTCAAGAATGTAGAAGTTCGTTAGAGCAAGTCAATGCCTATCAAGGATATAGGCAAGGCAACGCCTTCTCTAACTTCTGTAATGAAAACACAAAAAACCATTCATACCACACCAACAGAAACCTTACAATCCACCTGGTTTTCAAAACCAGAGACCTTCATTCTAACCTAACTTCAACCAACCATACCAAAATCAACCTCAACACCAACCACCTCAAATTCAAGGCCAACCTAATGATTCAAGCTTGAGCAAAATGGAATCCATGCTTCTTCAAGTTGTTCAAAAACAAGATTCAATGTTTGCTCAACTTCAAAAGAGTGATCAAGCTCAAAGTGCTGCCATCAAGATGCTTGAAACTCAAATGGCCCAATTGGCTGCCTCTAATGCCCAAAGAAAACAAGGCCAACTCCCACCTCATGGTGAACAACCGAGGGACACCGCAAATGCTATCACCCTTAGGAGTGGTACCACTTATACGGAACCTCAGCAAACCAAAGAACCAACAGTTGAGCCTACACAAGTAGAAAGCCAAAAAGATACCCAACCATCCACCGCTAAGGAAGCGGAAGACAAACCTGAAAAGAAGGATGAACCTGAAAAGGAACCCATCAAAATTCAAGTTCCATTTCCCCAACGTTCGAGGAGAAATCATAAGGAAACCCAGTTCAAAAAATTCATGGAAGTACTCAAAAACCTCCAAGTAACGGTTCCCTTCACTGAATTAATCACTCAAATCCCTTCTTATACGAAATTTATGAAGGATATTCTAACAAAGAAGAGGACTCTAGATGATGTTGAAATCATCGCATTCACCGCTGAATGCAGTGCGTTATTGCAAAATAAGTCCCCTCCTAAGTTAAAGGATCCTGGTAGTTTCTCTATACCTTGCACTATAGGCACATACACTATTGATAAAGCTTTATGCGATCTAGGTGCTAGTGTAAGCGTCATGCCCTATTCCATCTGCGAAAAATTGAATATGGGAATTCTCAAATGCACAAGTATCACCCTGCAAATGGCAGATCGTTCTCTAAAACAACCTATGGGAGTTTTAGAAGATGTACCTGTTAGAGTAGGAAGATTTTTCATTCCAGTCGATTTCATCGTGTTAGATATGGCTGAAGATTCGCAAATCCCAATCATTTTAGGAAGGCCATTTCTGCACACTGCGGGAGCAGTAATCGATGTCAAGAATGGAAAATTGACATTAGAAGTTGGTGATGACAAAGTCACCTACAACTTAAACAGTGCAATGAAGAGCCCTATGCTTGAAAAGCCTTGCTGTTTCCTTGACATTGTCGACTCAATCATTGATGAATCTCTATATCCGTCAATAATTGAGGATCCTTTAGAAGCAATTTTATTGTTAGAGGATATCTCTGAGAACGACAATTTCGAGATCAGTGAGCTGGAAAAGGACCTGACTGGAAAAGAGATACCATCTTAAGAAGTTGAGGAGTTCATAAGCTTAATTGATGCTCCTGCCAAGGCAGAAGTACATCAACCCGAACTTAAACCTCTTCCCTTAAATCTAAAATATGCCTTTTTAGATGAATCTGAATATTGCCCAGTCATAGTGAGTGCTCTCCTAGATGAAAATCAGTTAAACTCACTATTGACTGTCTTGAAAAAGCATAAGAAGGCAATAGGTTATAAACTTGAAGATCTCACAGGCATAAGCCCTGACTTTTGCATGCATAGAATAAACTTAGAAGAAGGCCAAAAACCTTGTGTTCAAGGTCAACGCCGTCTTAATCCTAACATGCAAGAAGTAGTTAAAGCTGAAGTTATGAAATTGCTAGATGCTGGCATAATCTACGCAATTTCTGACTCGAAATGGGTTAGCCCTGTCCAGGTTGTTCCTAAGAAAGGAGGAACAACAGTAGTCAAGAATGAAAAGAATGAGTTCATACCCACAAGGATTGTGACGGGATGGCGCATGTGTATTGACTACAGGAAGTTGAATCAATCAACTCGAAAAGATCACTATCCTCTACCCTTCATTGATCAAATGCTAGAGAGGTTAGGTTGCCACAAATATTTCTGCTATCTAGATGGTTACTCAGGATTTTTCCAAATTCCTATCCACCCTGAGGACCAAGAGAAAACCACCTTCACCTGTCCCTATGGTACTTTTGCTTATCGCCGAATGCCATTTGGCCTGTGTAATGCACCTGCAACTTTCCAACGTTGCATGACTAGTATCTTTTCAGATTTTGTTGAATCTATCATGGAAGTATTCATGGACGACTTTAGCGTCTATGGCATTTCCTTCGATAATTGTTTGACAAATCTATCGAAGGTTCTAAAACGCTGTGAAGAAGTCGATCTTGTTCTCAATTGGGAAAAGTGTCACTTCATGGTGAACGAAGGTGTAGTTTTAGGACACATCATTTCTGAGAGAGGTATTGAAGTGGATCGAGCTAAGATCGAAGTTATTGAACAACTGCCACCACCTGCTAATGTAAAAGGAATCAGGAGTTTCCTTGGCCATGCCAGTTTCTACCGACGGTTTATAAAAGTTTTTTCAAAAATAGCCAAACCCCTGACTGAGCTCCTTTTTAAGGATTCACCTTTTAATTTCACAAAGGAATGCCTTGAGGCATTCAACAAAATCAAACGTGCTTTAATCACCGCACCTATAATCCAGTCGCCTGATTGGAATCTTCCATTTGAACTTATGTGCGATGCGAGTGATTATGCCGTTGGAGTTGTTTTAGGGCAAAGAAAGGAAAAGTTCCTTCATGCAATTTACTATGCTAGTAAAACCTTAGATCCTGCCCAAATCAACTATGCCACCACAGAAAAAGAACTTCTTGCCATTGTCTACGCCTTAGACAAATTCCGTTCATACCTTATAGGATCAAAAGTCATTGTTTACACTGACCATGCTGCCTTGAAATATCTGCTTTCAAAGAAAGAGGCAAAACCTAGACTTATCCGATAGATCTTACTCCTTCAAGAGTTTGATCTAGAGATCCGGGATAAGAAAGGAGAAGAGAACGTAGTCGCTGACCATCTCTCAAGGATAAGAGTAACTGAAATAGGATTGCCAACGCCAATTAATGATTCGTTTGCTGATGATTCATTAATGGCGATTGCTGACTCTTCTCCTTGGTATGCTGATATGGCCAATTTTCTTGTCAGTCGCCAGCTACCTTCTGACCTTTCTTATTACCAAAGAAAGAGATTTTTGCATGATGCAAAATTCTTTGTTTGGGATGACCCTTATCTTTTCAAGCAGTGTTCCGATGGTCTTTACAGGCGATGTATCCCCCAGTGGGAAGTTAAAGGAATTTTAGAAGGATGCCACATATCTGCTTATGGTGGTCATCATGGTCCGTCCAAAACCGTAGCCAAAGTCTTACAATCCGGGTTTTTCTAGCCCTCGATGTTTAAAGATTCAAAAGACTTTGTTATGGCTTGTGACGCTTGTCAACGAATGGGTCAAATATCCAAGAGACATGAAATGCCTCAAAACGGTAGATTAGAAGTCGAAATATTCGATGTCTGGGGTACTGACTATCAAGGACCATTCCCTTCTTCTAACGGAAATCGTTACATCTTAGTCGCTGTCGACTATGTTTCTAAGTGGGTAGAAGCAATTGCCACTCCCACCAATGATGCTAGTGCTGTGATACGGCTATTTAAGAAGATCATTTTTCCGCGTTTTGGTGTACCCAGAGCCGTGATAAGTGATCGAGGAACTCATTTTGGAGAAAAGCAGTTAGACACTCTGCTTGCCAAATATGGTGTGTATCACAGACGAGGATTACCCTATCACCCTCAGACCAGCGGTCAAGTAGAAGTTTCAAACAGAGAGCTCAAAACAATTCTTCAGAGAGTAGTCTCAAGATCTAGAACTGATTGGAGTAATAAGCTCGATGACACCTTATGGGCTTATCACACAGCTTTCAAAACCCCGATTGGAACATCTCCTTATCGGTTGGTTTATGGAAAGGCCTGTCATCTTCCTGTCGAGTTAGAATATAAAGCTTACTGGGCTATCAAAGAACTCAACTTAGACACTAAGCTTAGCGCTGATAGACGACTTTTGCAACTCAATGAGCTAGAAGAATTTCGTTTGCAAGCTTATGAAAATTCTAGAATCTATAAAGAGAAAACGAAGCGTTGGCACGACAAGAGGATAATTAAAAAAGAATTTAATGTAGGTGACCAAGTACTTCTTTTCAACTCCCGTTTGAAAAATTTTCCGGGAAAACTTCGATCACGATGGTCTGGACCATTCACTGTCACATATGTTAGCAAGTACGGCTATGTGGAACTAATGACTAGCAATGGTGAGAAATTCAAAGTCAATGGACACAGACTGAAACTCTATTATAGCAATTCTATCATCGGATGCTTAGATATTGTCTATACGGAGCGTCCATCCCGAACCCAATGATTTCATAGAAGAATTCGTCGAGCAGGACGTTAAACAAGCGCTTCTACGGAGGCAACCCTTGTTTTCCCTTTTTGCACTTTTTATTTTTGTTTTTTCCCTTTTACGTTGTTTTGTTAGCTTTCTTTGCAGATGAAAAAGTTTTTGAAGAATCTCTGAAGACCTTCCTTGTCAAGTGACGAGCTTATTTTCGGGGTCGTTAATTCCGGAAACTAGCTATGCCAAATAACAATTTATAAAACCAAATCTAGACTCAAACTATCCTAAGTAAAGGGGTAGTAAGGGTAAGATAAGGATCGAACCCAAGAGAAGGCGGTGAATGCTAATAATCTAATCTAGACTCTTGCTAAAAACCGATTAAACAAATTAATAAATCTAACCACAAATTAAACACTAATTGAAACAAAGACTAGAATTACTTACAAACTATGATATTCACAATGGTAAACATGTAGATAACAAATAGGGAGAAAGTTTTTCATGAGAAAAGATTATCAATCCTAGAATCACCAATAACAACTAAATAATCAAAGATTCAAATAAAGAAAAACAACTTAGTGCAATTATCCCAAGTTCCCCCATAATTAACAAAGTAAAGATCCCTCCTTTCCTCCCTTCTCTATTTATCTATTGCAAACTTCAAAGAATTAGCCACCATGAATTAAACCATCCATAAATGACCCAATACAACTAAACCCATACTTATTAAACCATAAGCATAAATAAAGATGCAAGCTTTAAGCACAAAACCAAAGAAGCATGCTAGATTCATGAACTAAAACATTAAACCATGTTCTAAATACATGAAAACCCAAATTTCGCTCAAAAGATTCTAACTTTTAAACCAAAGTTACAATCTTTCAAGTTGCATCATCAAATATCAAGACAAATCAACCAACTTCATCAAGACAATGCAAATTAATCAAACAAATAATTACTAAGATGGTTGGTCTTAACAACAATTCATTCAACAAAGAAAATCAACAAAGGAAGATGGAATTAAATAAAGAAGGAAGGATTAGAAAGTCTTACAATGCTAAAAGGGAAGAACTTGTTCAAATTACACTAAGCAAAAGGAGATTAGCTACCCATAGTCTTCATAATACAACCAATTTCTAAGGAAAAACCTATTACAAAAGCCAAACTTGAAGAACAAAAAGAGAGAAATGCTAAGGAAAATATGATGTTGTATGGTGAATGCTTCATCCCCTTGCCTCTCTTCAGAAATCTTCTTTTATACCCTTGGTCCGCAAACCTAGGGGCCTTGAAAGATGGGCTTCCAAAAGACAAGACGAAAAAAGGAAGAAAACCCGTGCTGAGAGATGACGCAGGCTGCGTCCTACGACGCAGGCTGCGTCGTGATGACGCAGGCTGCGTCCTACGACGCAGGCTGCGTCGAGCACTGCCAGATTTTTGCCTTGATTTTCTTCTTGACTTTCGTTGACCCCATGATTATTTGACCCCGCCTTGACTTTCATTGACCCATTTGGCTTGGTCTTCAAACCTTGATGATTCCTTGCTAGCCCACTTCAAGTTCCGGGTTTTTGGGTCTCGGGTTTTCGGGTTTGACTTTTATTGACTTTCGGGATTTGACTCTTAAATTTGACTTAAAATACTAAATACTAACACTATTACAAAAACTAAAATTAACATAAAACAAAGCTAATGACCCGTAAAAAGTAGAACGAAAGACTCTAAAAGTTACTACTAGACACGACATTATTTGACGTTGTCAAACACCCCCACACTTGGACTTTTACTCGTCCCGAGTAAAACTCGAGATTAGCATGAACGACACGAGCCCAACAAAGTGTGTGTGAAGGCATTGACCTCTCTTCCCTCACTACAACCTTCTTATACTCCCTCTTAAACAATCCACCTATGACAAAAACAAAACAAAAAGACACAATTCTTGTGACACTCTTCTCTCACTCCCCCTCCTTATATCATCCCTCAAGACTAAAGACACGACATGCCACCTACTCCGACTCAAATCAACTCCTCCCTACTTATAGCTCTCAAAAAAAATAGTATGACCATCTTTGCCTTATCCCAAGGCATAGCGAGATGGTCTTTCTCAACAATCTTCACACAAATCCCCTCCTTATATCACCCCCTTATTACTCCACTAATGCAAATCATGGTTACTTGGTTGGCCCCAAACTTCACAATTTGCACAACCAAGCGACCACCAACATAAATCCACCAATTTGGAACAAAGTTTTGTGACTCAAAAATAAAAATAAAAGGGTCCTAAACTAGCCTCCTTCCAATTTTCCTCCTTATCACTCCCTTCTTATTCCTCCAAAAATTCTCATCATAGGAAGAATCATGCTCAATTTTTTTCATTTTTTTCATTTTTTCATTTTTTTTCTTGAAAATCCCTCATTTTGCCTAAGGTGCCCTTTCGGGTTTTCACCTTAGCTTTTCCTTTCCTCTCATTGGTGGCTCGCAACTCGATTCTTCATTTTGCCCGGAATGCCCTTTCGGGTTTTCATTCCGTCCTCGGCCACCTTCCCAATCTTGCCTAGGTGCCCACCCTTGTGGGTTTTCACCTAGCCGGGATTTTCAATTTTTTTTTTTTCTTTTTTTTCTCTTTTTTTTTCTTTTTCAAAATAAAGACATAATAAAAAAAATTTTTTACAATGCATCAAAAACAAACTAACTATGTACAATCTTCTCCCCCACACTTAGAATACACAATGTCCTCATTGTGGAGGAGAAGAAAAATTGTTACCTCATCAATTTCCGAAAGGAGAAGATCCCGAGGCACCTCCTCGGTTTCTCCTCCTATCCCTTGCTTCTCTAATCCGTCTTCTTTGCTCCATGCCTTCATCAAGGGTTGCTTGGGTGTAAGGAAAAGGGTCGCCCGGGTTTTGTTGCATGGACATCCCAAAGAGAGAGCTAGCCAATCCATAAACGTCCTCTTGCGCCACCGCATCTTCATAGGAGTCTTGAAGATAGGTGTGGTGGCGCTCATTTTGAGCGCTAAAGTGGTTCGTAGCTTGCTCTCTCCAAGCATTTTGGGTGGCCCACATATCATTTTTCTCTTTCCACCTTTGGTCTTGTTGTTCTCTCCAAAGGCGGGCTTCCTCTTGCCCGTCTAGCATCCTCTTCCATTCCTCATTTTGAGCCCTCTCGGCTTCCCCTCTCAATCTCTCCCTCTCCTCCACAACATTATGCCAATCATCCAAACTCTCAAGCCTACCTCCTTGTAATTGTTGCCAAGTGTTTGAGGCATCTACCCTCCCACTAATGTGTGCCAAGACGTCGTTGGTGCTAGCAAAATAGTTAGCCATTTGTTGTTGCCATGGCTCCACGGGTGTGCTAGAACGACCCTCCGCATCAAACATGGGGGTGTCGGTATCATGGTGGCTTTGGAATGGTGATTGGAAATGAAATGGTGGTTGTTGTTGTTGTTGTTGTTGTTGTTGTTGTTGTTGTTGTTGTTGTTGTTGTTCAAAATTGGTGGTGTGGGAAGGACCTTGCTCAATTGCAAGGATCTCAATCTCCTCTCTCAAATGCTCACTTCGCTCACCACCCTCTCTCCTTGCCCTCCTTTGCCTCAAAGGCACTTCTTCTACCTCCTCCTCCTCCTCCGCACTACTTACCCCCAAACTTTCCTCCCTAGGACAAACAAAATCCCATGCCGCGGGTCCTCTAGGTAAAGGATTGTTTTGAGGTCTAGGCAACTTCATGTAGCTTAGCCCGTCACTTCCCAACCAAAACCCTTTTAAGGGTTGCTCCTTGCTAGCCTTAAACATGTGAACTTCTTCTAGCCCAAGATGGTTGTACCTCGTCAAACCCCTACATATGTTTACCGCTTGACCATTAGGAATGCCCCCCTCATAATGCCTTACCAAGAAAGAAATCACCCCCCACAATGGATGCTTGCCCTTGCCGATTTTTGCCTATGCTTGATGCACGCTCTCAAAAAGAAATCGGCCCAATCCGGGATCCCTACCCCCTCCGGAAGCATAGTCCACAAACAAAGCCGGATCTTCTCCGGCACCTTGGTGGGTTCTCCCGCGGAGTTGAAAATGGTGGTAAGGAACCTAGTAATTAGGCGGAGTACGGGGTGGGTGATGGCTGACAGTTTGGCATCCTTAGACGGGCCACGGTCATCGGCAATGTTTCCCCACATTTGGTGCATTTTGCCCCTTGGGCACCTAATGTCTACGGGTTGCTTGGTAATTTTTAGGATTTGACGGATTTCGGAAGTTGTGGCATTATGCCAAGTTTGATTCAATCGGAAGCGGTAGGCTTTCTCCTCACCTTCGGGCACATCCAATTCCGACAAGGTGGCTAGAAACTCGTATGCAAAACTCCTATAGGTGTAATCCCAGGAGTTTGGCTCGAGATAAGCCTCTAGCCCTACTTTAGCTAGCATGTCCCTTGTCAGATTGAACATGCCTAAGGCATGGAGGGTGGTTGGGCAAAAGAATTTGGTTGCTACAAGAGGGTGAGTGGATATTTGATCCCAAATTTTCTTATGTTGAGCTTGCATCCTCTCACAACCCATGAACACCGCTTCAACCTCGGTGTCGGGCTCACTCACTGCGGCCCTCTTATTTTTTCCCTTGCCAAACAATTGAGAGATTTTTGGTGCCATTTCTGCAAAGATGTAACAAACAACACACTACAACAATAACAAGCAATCACTCGAAAAGTTTTTCGCTCAAGCACTTCAACAAACACTTGGTGTGCAACAATTTCTACACCTCAAAAAGCTAGTGTTTGTTGAATTTCTTTGCCTTACTCAGAAAACTTTATCCAATCCTAACTACACAATCAAGCAAGGGGAAAGGGGAACTCAACCTAAGACTAGAACTAGCCTAATTCGAGCAAAAACCTGAAAATTGATGAAAAAGTCGAGTATAAAGTTATACCTTTGTTTTTCCACAAGATTCAAGTGCCTTGATGATTAGAAGTAGGTAGGAATCCGATAATTAGCCTTAAAAACCCAACTAAAGACCCAAAAAAAAAACGAATTTGAGGGGAAAAAATCTAGGTTTTTAAGACGGATTTCTGAGATTTTAGGGTGAGTGAGACTGATTTTTTGGGGTTATTGAGTGTAGAATAGTGATTAGGATGAAGATTGGGATTGATTTTGATGAAGGTTTTGGAAGATTTGAGTGAGAAAGATGGATTTTTTAGGGGTTGGGGGTTGTTTGGTTGTGTTTGTCGTGAAAAACAAAGAAGGGTGTTGGGTGTTTGTTTTATGAAGAACACGGGCAAAGGCTAAAGCATAAAACGAAATCTGCGCTCGACGCAGGCTGCGTCCTTCACTGCCGGATGGTTCTTGCTTTTTCACTTAGCAAAATTTTTGCTAAGTGATCCAAACACCTCCATACTTGCAAATTCACTTCAATGGTCCATAATAACCTCCAATATCTAAATTCCATCGATTCCCGAACTTTTTATCCGTGGCACGCATCCCGAGGCGGCCAAAAACTCGCAAAACTTCACGAAACCGTTAGTTCAAAAAAACTCTTCAAAAAAATTTGTTTGATGCAATGTCTAACTAACTTAAAACAACTTAAATGCTAAGATTTAACAAAGACACTTCAAAGAAATATTCACAAGGATAGAGTATGTACATGTTTTGCCGTTTATTTAGAGTCGATGGCTCGACTTAGCTATTTCAAGCTTTTCAACCTTCATAGACCGGGTCTTCAAGCAAGACCTCCTCTTCCCCCTCTCGGGTACATCCTTGGAAGTAGTGCTTGAGACGGTGGCCATTCACTTTGAGGAGCTTTCCATCCCCGGACCCCTCCACTTCAATAGCCCCATGAGTAAACACTTTCTTGACGGTGTAAGGTCCAAACCATCTTGACCTCAACTTGCCCGGAAAGAGCTTAAACCGGTTTTGGAACACAAGAACTTTATCACCTTCCTTGAAAACTCTACGGTTTATCATCCCATCATGCCATCTTCTTGTTTTCTATTTGTAGATGGAAGAGTTCTCATAAGCATCTTGGCGAATTTCTTCAAGTTCTTGTAATTGAAGCTTTCGGTGCATACCGCTCTCATCTTGGTTTTGGTTGAAAGATTTGATAGCCCAATAGGCTTTGTGCTCAACCTCCACGGGGAGGTGGCAAGCCTTGCCATAGATGAGACGGAATGGGGACATGCCAATGGGGGTTTTGAAAGCGGTCCTATATGCCCACAATGCATCAACTAGCCTCTTACTCCAATCCTTTCTATCCGGATTCACCGTCTTTTCAAGTATTCCTTTAATTTCACGGTTTGAGAGTTCGGCTTGCCCGTTTGTTTGTGGGTGATAGGCCGTGGAAATTTTATGATTCACCCCATATCGTTTGAGAAGGCCTCCAATCACTTTGTTGCAAAAATGGGTCCCCCTATCACTAATGATAGCCCTTGGAAAGCCAAACCGAGAGAATATGTTCTCTTGAATGAAAATGGCTACTACCTTGGCATCATCGGTGCGGGTAGGAATGGCTTCGACCCATTTTGATACATAGTCCACCGCCAAGAGGATGTATAGATAACCACCGGAATTTGGAAAAGGGCCCATAAAATCAATTCCCCACACATCAAAGATCTCACAATAAAGAAGAGGTTGTTGTGGCATCTCATTCCTCTTTGTCAAATTCCCCACCCTTTGACATCGGTCACAAGTTTTTACAAATTTGTGGGCATCTTTGAAAAGACTTGGCCAAAAGAAACCGCATTCAAGCACTTTTCTAGCGGTTCTTTGTGGCCCAAAATGCCCTCCACAAGCATAGTCATGACAATGATGTAGGATGGAAGGAATTTCACTCTCGGGCACACATCTTCTAACAAGTTGATCTTGGCAAAATTTCCACAAGTAAGGATCATCCCAAGTATAGTATTTGGCATCGGACTTGACCTTGCTCTTTTGATGAGAAGAGAAATGGCTTGGAAGCCGCTTTGTCACCAAATAGTTGACCATGGTAGCATACCATGGCTCTTCCAATTGTATAGCATAAAGTGACTCATGAGGGAGACCTCCTTCAACCTCCTCAAGAGGGTATGATGGTCTTCCTTCATGATTAAGCCGGCTCAAATGATCCGCCACCACATTCTTCACCCCTTTCTTGTCTTTTATTTCCACATCAAACTCACTTAGAAGAAGAATCCATCTCAACAACCTTGGCTTAGCATCCTTCTTTGCCACAAGGTATCGAATGGCGGCATGATCGGTGTAGATGATCACCTTTGTGCCCAATAGATAAGATCGGAATTTTTCTAGAGCATAAATCACACCAAGGAATTCCTTCTCCGTCGTGGAGTAGTTCTTTTGAGCATCATTCAAGAGGGTAGAAGCATATTGGATCACATGGGGTCCCTTGTCACTCTTTTGACCCAAAACCACTCCCAATGCATAGTCACTTGCATCGGTCATGATTTCAAATGGAAGATCCCATCGTGGTGCTTGAATAATTGGTGCGGTGACCAATCTCTCCTTCAAGTCATTGAATGCTTTCCTACATTTGTCATCAAAAACAAATTCCGCTTCCTTGTGCAAAAGCTTGCATAAAGGGTTAGCAATCTTGGAAAAATCCTTAATAAATCTCCGGTAGAAACCGGCATGTCCTAGAAAAGACCTAATGTCTCGGGTGTTAGAGGGATAAGGTAAGGTTTTGATAATGTCAACCTTAGCCTTATCCACCTCAACCCCCCTTTCCGACACTACATGTCCCAAAACGATGCCACTAGTCACCATGAAATGACATTTTTCGGAATTTAAAATGAGATGGGACTCTTGGCATCGCTCTAAGACAAGAGCAAGATGTTTTAGACATGCATCATAGGAGTCCCCATGGACGGTGAAATTGTCCATGAATACTTCTATGATTCGTTCTACATTGTCGGAGAAAATACTTAACATGCACCGTTGAAAAGTTCCCGGTGCATTACACAAACCAAAGGGCATACAACGATAAGCAAATGTACCAAATGGGCAAGTGAATGTGGTCTTGACTTGGTCCTCGGGTGCAATTGGGATTTGAAAATACCCCGAGTAACCGTCAAGGAAACAATAGAAAGCTTTCCCCGCTAATCTTTCTAACATTTGATCAATAAATGGTAGCGGGAAATGGTCTTTCAATGTTACCGCATTCAAGCGGCGGTAGTCAATACACACTCTCCAACCGGTTTGGGGTCGGGTGGAGACCAAGTCTCCTTGTGCATTCTTGACTACCGTCACTCCTCCCTTTTTGGGTACGACTTGAGTTGGGCTAACCCAACGAGAGTCGGAAATAGGGAAAATGATACCCATTTGCAATAGCTTAATTACCTCTTCTTGCACTACCTCCGCCATGGGTGGATTGAGCCTCCTTTGGGGTTGTCGGACCGGTTTGGCATCCACTTCAAGTCGTATCTTGTGCATGCAAGTCACCGGGCTTATCCCTTTTAGGTCCGCTATGCTCCACCCAAATGTTTCCTTATGCTTTTCAAGTAGTGATACCAATTTGCCTTCTTGGTCCTCGGTGAGTGTGCTTGAAATGATAAGTGGTAGGGTGTTCTTGTCCCCCAGAAAGATGTACTTTAAATGGCTTGGGAGGGTCTTCAACTCGACCTTAGGAGGTTGGATAATGGAAGGGAGGGGCTTGTGGAGTGGAATACTCAAAGCAAACAACTCGGACAACCTTTCCAGTGCAGGACGCAGGCTGCGTCCAGTGACGCAGGCTGCGTCGTCCGACGCAGGCTGCGTCGTGTGACGCAGGCTGCGTCGAGCACTGCCTTGCCCTGTTTTCAGCATCTCTATGACGTTGATCTCCTCATATGTTTCTATTGGCTCTTCCTTCTCCAATTCTTCAAGACATTCCTGCACATCAAAAGCCAACAACAAGCGCAAACCTTCCTCTTCCATGTGGTTAGTTAAAGCTACCTCGAGTGGGTCTCTATCACAAAGTTTATAAATTTGATTCACTAATGGCTCAAAGATATCCAAGAAGAAACAAGATTGATGGTCACTCGGGTGCCTCATAGAGTCATATATATTGTAAGTTAACCTTTTTCCTTCAAATTCCATAGTCAAGCACCAGTTTGAAACATCGATCTTGGTATTTGAAGTTTTCATAAACGGCCTACCAAGAAGGAGAGGGGTGGCACTAGAGCTAGATTCCATATCTAAGACGTAGAAATCCGCCGGAATGACAAGATTATCGACTTTCACTAGTACATCCTCTACCATGCCCTTGGGGTAAACACTAGACCTATCGGCAAGTTGAATGACTACCCCGGTCTTAGACAAAGGTCCTAAACCTAGGGTATCATAAATAGATAGAGGCATGACATTTATAGAAGCCCCTAAGTCTAGCATGGCACGTTTAAAACTCTTTCCCCCAATAGTGCAAGGAATAGTGAACATGCCCGGGTCTCCACATTTCTTTGGTAAATTTTGTTTGAAAATGGCCGACACATGTTCACTCACCCTAACCTTATGGGTTCCCTTCTTTGGATTTCTCCTAGGTGTGCAAAGTTCTTTCAAAAACTTTGCATATCTAGGGACACTATTCAACAAGTTAAGGAGAGGAATGTTAACCTCACATTTCCGGAAAGTCTCATATAAGTCATTCTCCTTGGCATATTTCCTTGTGCTTATCAAAGCACTAGGAAATGGGACTTCCGGTATGTACTCCTCCACTTCATCATCTTCAATAGTGTCCTTGCTCTTCCTTAAATTTTCTCCCTTTGGGTCCATGCTTTTGGATGCCCCTTTTTCATTTCTCAATACCTCTTCTTGACCAACCACCAATTCTCCTTGGTCTTCAATCTCAATGGTTTCCATCTCAATATTCTTCATCTTTTCCTTTCCTTTGCCAAGGGGGAATACTTCCAACTCTTTGCCTCCCTTCAATGTCATGGCACTAGCATTTTCCCTTGGTGGGGGAATGGTTTGAGATGGGAATCTTGTGGAGCTTGAGGCTTGGGATTTTGACAAATTTGAGGCCATTTGGGATAGTTGGGTTTCCAAGTTGTTCACCCTAAGGTTGTTAGCCTCCCTATCCTTCCTTGCTTCCTCTCTATCCCTTCTTGCTTCCTCCCTAGCCTTCTCTTGATTGGCAAGAAGTGTTTGCAAGATGTCACTCAAGTTCCCTTGAGAAGAAGAATTCCCTTGATTTGGGTTTTGGTTTGGTTGTCTTTGGGATTGAGAATTATTTGGAAAATTTGAGTTGTTGGGTCTTGGGTTGTGGTTGTTGAAATTTCTTTGGGGGTTTTGGTTGAAATTTGTGTTTCGGTTTTGGGTTGGATTTTGGGCTCTCAAGTGATTGAATTGACCATTTTCAAAACTCTTTGACTTGTCTCCTCCCCACCCCAAAAGATCACGATTTCCCACTTGGTTATACATCCCTCCACCACTTGGGTTTTTAGCATTGTAGTTCCCATACCCCATGGCATTGACACTCTCCATGGTGGCTCCTTGCTCAATCATGATGTAACAAGTGTTTGTAGCATGGTCACCTCCACAATAAGAACATTCAAGCGGTTCGGGGTGTTGAGAAAACGAACTACCTTTGTTGACAACCAAGTTGGATACCAAGCTTTTGAGGTCACCCATCTCTTGCATGAGTTTGTGATTTTGAGAGGCATGAGAATCTTCCATGGAAGATACATTTCTAGAGCTTCCTCCCCTTTCATTCTTCCTCCCGTAGCTTCTTGTGTTCATAGCCAAATTCTCAATAATGTTGTTGGCCTCGGCCACATTAAGTGTATCAATGCCACCTCCGGTGGCGGCTATAATCATCCGTTGGTCATTTTGGCATAATCCTTCATTGAAGGCCGTCAATAGATCATCCCCCGACATCCCATGATAAGGGCACCTTGCCACGAGGCTTTTGAATCGCTCCCAATAGTCATAGAGAGTTTCCCCCATATCTTGCTCAATGGTAGTGATGAGCTACTTTGAATGGTTATGCCTTGAATCCGGGTAATATTTCTCAAGAAATTTCTTCTTCAAACCCACCCAAGTATTTACGGAATGGGCCGGAAGACAAAATAACCACTCCTTAGCGGCATCTTGTAGAGAGAATGGAAATGCCCTAAGCTTAAATTGGTCTTCGGCCACTCCTTGAGGGATGGCCCCTTGGCATATCATGTGAAATTCGACCAAGTGCCTATTGGGATCATTCCCCACCATTCCATGAAATCTTGGCAAATTATGAACAAAGAATCCCTTTAGCTCGAAATTGACATCCCCCATGGGAGGGTATGCGATACACAACGGTTGCTCTTCATAGTTTCTTGCCCGGATTTCACCAATAGTTCTATTATCTTCCATTTCGGGTGGGTAGATGATGTTCAAAGGTGGTGGCCTCCTAGGAGGTGATCTAGGTGGTGACACAAACACTTGTTCTTGTGGTTCTTGAAAAATATTGTTCTCAAACTCCTCTTCACTAGGCTCCCTCCAAAAGGGTCTCCTATAGAGGGGATTCGAAAACAACCAATTGGAAATGCTACTAGAAGCCGGGTCAATGTCTTGGTCACCAAGTCCTTCTTGTGACCTAGGCATAAACTCTAAAACACTTTAACAACACAATTAGTAACTTCAACACCAAGTAACCTACAAACAATACAAAAAGAAATATTTGAAAAATAACCTACAAACAATCTAAACAAATTATGACGCTAACAAGAGTTTCAATTTGATAAATTAGCTAAATTGCCTTCCCCGGCAACGGCGCCAAATTTGACGAGCTTATTTTCGGGGTCGTTAATTCCGGAAACTAGCTATGCCAAATAACAATTTATAAAACCAAATCTAGGCTCAAACTAACCTAAGTAAAGGGTAGTTAGGGTAAGACAAGGATCGAACCCAAGAGAAGGCGATGAATGCTAATAATCTAATCTAGACTCTTGCTAAAAACTGATCAAACAAATTAATTAATCTAACCACAAATTAAACACTAATTGAAACAAAGACTAGAATTACTTACAAACTATGATATTCACAATGGTAAACATGTAGATAACAAATCGGGAGAAAGTTTTTCATGAGAAAAGATTATCAATCCTAGAATCACCAATAACAACTAAATAATCAAAGATTCAAATAAAGAAAAACAACTTAGTGCAATTATCCCAAGTTCCCCCATAATTAACAAAGTAAAGATCCCTCCTTTCCTCCCTTCACTATTTATCTATTGCAAACTTCAAAGAATTAGCCACCATGAATTAAACCATCCATAAATGACCCAATACAACTAAACCCATACTTATTAAACCATAAGCATAAATAAAGATGCAAGCTTTAAGCACAAAACCAAAGAAGCATGCTAGAATCATGTAATAAAACATTAAACCATGTCCTAAATACACAATAATCCAAAATCCACTTAAAAGATTCCAACTTTTAAACCAAAGTTACAATCTTTCAAGTTGCTTCAACAAATATCAAGACAAATCAACCAAATTCATCAAGACAAAGCAATTTAATCAAACAAACAATTACTAAGATGGTTAGTCCTAACAACAATTCATTGAACAAAGAAAATCAACAAAGGAAGATGGAATTAAATAGAGAAGGAAGGATTAAAAAGTCTTACAATGCTAAAAGGGAAGAACTTGTTCAAATTACACTAAGCAAAAGGAGAGTAGCTACCCATAGTCTTCATAATACAACCAATTTCTAAGGAAAAACCCATTACAAAAGCCAAACTTGAAGAACAAAAAGAGAGAAATGCTAAGGAAAATATGATGTTGTATGGTGAATGCTTCATCTCCTTGCCTCTCTTCAGAAATCTTCTTTTATACCCTTGGTCCGCAAACCTAGGGGCCTTGAAAGATGGGCTTCCAAAAGACAAGACAAAAAAAGGAAGAAAACCCGTGCTGAGAGATGACGCAGGCTGCGTCCTACGACGCAGGCTGCGTCCTACGACGCAGGCTGCGTCGAGCACTGCCAGATTTTTGCCTTGATTTTCTTCTTAACTTTCGTTGACCCCATGATTATTTGACCCCGCCTTGACTTTCATTGACCCATTTGGCTTGGTCTTCAAACCTTGATGATTCCTTGCTAGCCCACTTCAAGTTCCGGGTTTTTGGGTCTCGGGTTTTCGGGTTTGACTTTTATTGACTTTCGGGATTTGACTCTTAATTTTGACTTAAAATACTAAATACTAACACTATTACAAAAACTAAAATTAACGTAAAACAAAGCTAATGACCCGTAAAAAGTAGAACGAAAGACTCTAAAAGTTACTACTAGACACGACATTATTTGACGTTGTCATCAAGTCCAAAAGACTAGCTTGGGGGAGTCTGCGTTGGCTAGTAAGCTTCATTCTTCTTTCATTTTTCCTTTCTTCCCATTAAGCATCTCGTTGCATATTTAGTCTTTGTGCTCACATTGAGGACAATGTGATGTTTATCTTGGGGGAGGGATTCCATTTTTCCCATTTTGCATTTTCCCATTTTGCATTTTAGTTTATATTTTTCAAATTTTGAATAAAAGAGAAAGAGACGATTTTTGAGCAAATTTTAAAATTTTGAACACAATTGAATGCTTTTCATGCTTTGCTTGCTTGTTTACTATGCTATCATGTTACATTTCCCAAACTTAGAGCTTTCAAACCATAATGATTCAATATTCATTGAATTTTGCATACATGGGGAAGTCTTGTACACAGTAGGCATGGAATGAATCTATAGATGAGTACGCTTGATCTTGACATTTGGCAAGTTACATATATTGTAAGGCAGAACCTCCTTAG
>JAIUZE010067299.1:0-23805 GCA_022085475.1 Heliosperma pusillum
GTGTTACAATCACCCCTCCTTTTAAAAAGTTTCGTCCTCGAAACTTGAGAGTAGAAAACAAAAGTATTAAGGACAAGAATCGGTTTTCAAAATTAATACGAAAACTCTTATAAGGGAAAACATTTATGAAATGATGTTCTTCTCGAAAAAAATGTTTTAAGGAAATTTTTCATAAGAGCGAAACTCTATTTACGGATCACAAGAATGCTCGTCGCGAACGAGAACTCTAATTATCCAAATCAAATTAAAGTCGAAATAGTGAAATCGAAATTCAAAACAAACGTTAGTAAGTGCAGGACTAGTCACCAGACGTCTCCAATAACAAGTCCAAACATCCAACCAAACGCAAAATCCAGGTATAAAAGCAAAAGAAATCTATTTTCTTCAAAAAGAGAGTACACAATCCATCTTTAGATTCCTTTGAAAAGTTAAATTAGAAATACGATATGGAAATTTGAAAGTTTTATCAAAGATAAAATCAAATAACTAGACATTACACGTACATAGAGCGACTCGAACTTCAAGTTCACAAATCACGCTAACAAAATATATACAAAACACACAAAAACAAAACAAATCGAACTCTTAGGGATATGAAGAATCACGATGAAGTCGGCACGAAGATCTACAAGAACTCGATAGTACTACCTCTACTGATACTCTAATCCTCAAGAGGATGTAATTTACCCAAGTTACACCTCAACATTTTCAATCATTAGACTTCTACTGAAACATTCCATAATCACGAAACTTCGAGTAACAAACCCCAATTATTCGAATCCAATTAGAATCTACTAAGGTCCATCGGCACGGTAGACTCCACAACTAACAATCCACATGAAAGAGACTTACAATGAAATCCTTTAATCCAATTTACTTCAAACTCATTATCCTAAATTTACAATGAACTTTCTCATCCCCTAAAGTCAAAACACAATCAAAGCATCAAACACAATTATCTAAGATTCAACTAGCCTCATCCAAAGTCTCACGACAAGGGAAAATCCACAATCCATTATCGGTTATAAGGATTCTTTAATACGCCATAACATCCTTAATTCGATCATTACTACGCTCGAAGCCTCAAATATAAATAGTCACCTTAGCAAACTATGGAGGTTACTAATCCTCAAGATAAATGGGTTCACCATTCTAACTCTATAATCCATAACAACCGAGCATTCATTATCCAAAGCTTGCAACAAACATTTCTCAATTTCAAACTATGATTCCTTAAGAATAAAAGAGAATTACTAATCCCAAACCGCAAATGACCAATCACTTGGAAATCAAACAACCATTCAAATCATCTATTTCATCTAAAACGCAAAATGAATCGATTTTCATTGATGACAAAACTCCTCAAACTTTGGGTACCAACTCAATTACCCTAAAGCAAAGTCTCTTTTAGAATCCACCAATTAGAGACATCTAATTCCCAATTGATATCCCAAGCAACCGTTATAATACCCAACATCAACAACTATTATCATGATCAACTCAATTCTCAAAACAACACTACAATACCAAACTCCGAATCTAACATCACCAAGAGAGGATACATTATCACTATTAGGATTCATCCTAGAGCTTAAGTCTTATTTCTCATGATCAA
Organism: Heliosperma pusillum; assembly: GCA_022085475.1. Lineage (NCBI taxonomy): Eukaryota > Viridiplantae > Streptophyta > Magnoliopsida > Caryophyllales > Caryophyllaceae > Heliosperma > Heliosperma pusillum. Next base: position 1,616 of record JAIUZE010067299.1, read on the forward strand.
ATACACCCTGAACTTTGCTCAATCCAAAGACACATCTTCTAACTAAAGAATTCCAAAATACATTACTCTTACTCTCTGAGCCTTACAAACGGAATATCCAATCCACTAAGGAAAAGATGAAGCGGCAACGAGATAGGAAACGATAAGAAATCTCAAGGAGAACACGAGAATAAACTCAGGCACGAGATTAAAAGAGAAGAACGCTGAAAATAACGAGGGCAAGAAAGAGACAAAGCAGATAGTAGAGTTATGAAGATATCCGCGTAAGAAATAAGATACGAGTATGCGATTTCTTAAAGATCAATCTTTACAAAAGCATTCAAGAATGGAAATGAAAAGGGACAATGGCACGGTTAATGGTTTAAGGTTAAATCCACAAAATTTCTCCTTTCAAACCTAATGCGATAATAAAACCACTTAATTATTCCTTTACAAAGGCCTCTTACAAGGGACCATCATACCACGAGCAATCATCAAAGTAAGGTACACCTAGACTTGATAAATCTACTACAACCCAATTCATCCATCCTTTCATATCACACGGATTCCCAATTGCGGAATTGTAACTCAAGTATAATAACATTCCTTTAGCTCAAATATTCGAATCACAACCTCAGAAGGTTTTCTTTAATTGAAGGACTAACAAATACTCTCTTATACTCGGTCATTTTCAAGTCTATAGCCCACGAGTTCATTATTATCAAAGTACAACGTCAAGCCAAACATCATCATTAACATCCCAGGGTATTTCCATCCTAGATCACATCATCGAATCTCTCTCATATCTATAATCCTCAAGTAATATGGTTCAACTTACCGAAACCTTACCACTTCAAACGAGTCTCCGATACCATAAGATAAGATCATATCTTTAAATCCAAGAACTATAGCCAAATGCTTTTCCACCAAGCCTATACTCACAAACACACAATAGGAAGCCAGGCACAAGAAGTCGCTTAACCTCAAAAGTATTTCGCACCTCAAGATATCATTTAAAGCTTCTCATTTACACCACTTAGACATATCATAAGTATGGTCTTCAAAACAATACTACCCTTTTAAGTCCAAAAGATTAAATTATTAATGAGTTAAGAAATCCTAGCCAACTCATTCAACTTACACCATCGAATATCATGAACTATTTACATACAAGTCATGACAAGCATTTATACACTAAAATCATCAAACATATTTTACCATACTTTCCTGAAGGATACCAACTCTCACCACCATAGGGTGAAATTAGATCTATACCATTTTCCTCAAATCACAAATTCATTCTAACAAACACTAATAGTCCACAAAGTCTAAAATTCTTCCAACCAAGTACAATATACCACAAACAATTGGGTATGGCATCCACACAAATGTTACAAGAGGAAGGTAAGGATACCAATGGTAAAATGGAGGAAACTATCAAGAGTAATTTCCAAGAGGCAAACAAGTTGGAAGAGAAAGAAGCACCAAGATAGAAGGAAGAGAGCATAATACAAGAAGGACGAGAGAGTTCATAGACGAGGAAGAAATACAATTCAATTAGGCTAGTAAATCTTCAAATCTCCGGTAGAGGATATTTCTTCTAGGTAACACAATGATCCACCTTAAGACGGTAGATACAAACAAACATAACATCACTCAACACAATCAACAAACAAGTTAGAACCTAACAAACATCCAGTACACCAAAGACTACCACCTTAGGTCCTTAAGTCTACCCATCTCTCATTTATTATTTCAAGGTCAAGTAGTTTAAGTTAGGGTTCACGTGTGTGCGTCGGGAGCGGCAAAGCTCTGATACCAACTGTGACAACCCTCGCGAATGCGGAAATATAAAACAAACAAGCATGTGAATTATATTGCGGAAATAGGTATTTTTAAAAACTTTTATACATGCAAGTTAATTAAAACGAGGAGTGTCAAATATTACAAACTAAATACGGAAATACAACAAAGAGACGGGGTCTCTTAAAATGTTAGCAAAGAACAAGTGTTTAGCAAAACTAGCTAAAATCGTCTAGAGGTGAAACTTCCAGGGACAACGCCCGCTAGCTCACAACCGAACCCAAAATAGTCAAAGCAAAAAGCCATCCATGCAAGCAACCTGTTCATTCATGAAAAACATGAACGCCACAATCAGTGGGGAGGAACTCCGGGTTCTCCCAGCCATATCACCGTTAACGTACATATAAGGAAATACAAAAGTAGAGCATGCATATATAGATATACATGTGAGTTACGATAAGAAAATATAGGCAATACAATATATAATGAAAAGATCATGTGGAAATCAATTCCGAAACCATCATGTTATTCAAAGACTCGGGAAAGACACCCTTAGGCAACTATATACTCACTAGGGCTTACATCTCACCGTTCGCGGCATATACTTGATAAGATTGAGACTCGACAAACAAACCATACCAAGTCATTCAATGATCAATCATATAATCATTCATCCAACCATACCAATATATTGACGACATCTCTCACGGTAAATGAAACGCACTAGCATCGTGTACAATAGCAAGACAAGCCAATGGAAGCGCACGGAATAAGACGTTTTCCGGAACCGTATACGATAAGACGTTTCGTATACTCATGACCTAGACAAAACAAGTTCACAGGATAAGACGTTTCCTGGAATCATGTACGATAAGACTTTTCGTACACACAAGACTCTAATCCTCTCGGTAGGACGACGATAATAATACGGTCCTAGTCTAAACCTGGCCAGACTCTCGGAATAAGACGTGTTCCGATTCGACATGTGGTAAGACGTTCACATCCAAGACTCGGTCCAATCATAGACGCCGAGTAACCCCAAATCCGGTCAACCTTCACGAAAGAGGCGGAAAGAGATCTATAGTCAAAAGTCGAGCTAGTACGCTACATGCAATAACACCACCTCGCAAGTATACAACATTTGACGGTCGGGTCGACCAACGCATTGCGTTCGCCTCCTAACAACGTCGTCATATCCCCACTAAACATGCATACAAGCATCAAGGATACACCCCATCGCTCCGACATTCCAGTCTAACGAGTATAAGGGTGTAGCCGGGAAATGAGAGTTCAAAGCACAAATCATTAGTGCTCAAATCATACATTTTGTAAAAACCGACTCAAAGTGGGAACATACCAAAAACCGTCACAAAACATGTGAATAGGGAATCATATAAGTTTAAATATGATAAACATGAGTTAATACATGATACATAAGCATTAGAACAAGTTTATGAAGCATAATGAATAAAAACATAGATCACCTCTCCAAAACAACATTGTTGGGAAACCAACGAAAACAAGGGTCCACTTCAAACGGTCATAACTAGAGTTCTATATATGGGAATGCAAAAATTCTAAGTCGAGGTGATAGCTTAACCTCTTCCGGTTCCAAAAAGTGGTCACAAGCCCAAAACAAACAAGTAACGAAGGAGATATGATCATTCTACCAAAACGGGTCAGTGCAGTGAAACTGCACAAGTCACGACCGTGACTTGTATTTCACGACCGTGAGATGTGTTACCAAATCACCCGTGAGCCTTCACCAAAATTCAATCCTATCATTTCCAATTCTCATAATTCATTTCTAATAACTATCAACAATCAATATTCATCATCCACAATCATCAACTAACATCAATCATCATCAATATCATAATTCCTAGGCTTTCTAAATGTATTCTAAATACGAACTCTAACATGGAAATCATGTAAAACACGTAAATGATACCGAGTAACCCTTCACCGTTACCTTTTCGCGTCTTTAAACGGTTACTAAGCTTTCCTAATCTCCACCTACATAATATTAGATAATAAAAGATGAATATCATTCACCTTGAGAAAGACGGATAATTTAAAAAGCGAGAAAGACGATGATTTTAACATCAATACGGATAGAGGAAGGTTAGAGGGGAAGAATAAGACGAACTTACGTGAATTCTATCAAGTAACGAAGAAGTTACGATGATTCAAAGATCGAAAAATGGATGGAACAAGGGTTTTGATTTTCTTATGAAGGAAGAAAAGGGGAATTGTGTTTGTGTAGGAATTTAGGTTAAGGAGTATGAGTATAAGTAAGGAAAAAGTCAACCAAAAGTCAAAGACGGTTCGAAAGTCAAGAAAATTCAAAGACGACTTAAAATTCAAGAAAAGTCAAAGACGACTTAAAATTTCAAGAAAAGTCAAAGACGACTTAAAATTCAAGAAAAGTCAAACTCGACTCAAAAGTCAAGAAAAGTCAAACTCGACTCAAAAGTCAATAAAGTCAAACTCGCCTTAAGACGGGATTTTCATGGAATCTCACAGAAATTCCAAATACGAACTCGGAAATTCTAAATTCGACTCGAAACATCAAAAGCTAATTTAAAACTTAAATTCGCTGAAAAGATTTCGTAAAATATTTCTACTAGAAAAATAGGGTACATTTCCGGGTGTTACAATCACCCCTCCTTTAAAAAAGGTTCGTCCTCGAAACTTGAGAGTAGAAAACAAAAGTATCAAGGATAAGAATCGGTTTTCAAAATTAATACGAAAACTTTTATAAGGGAAACATTTATGAAACGAAGTTCATCTAGAAAACGGTTTAAAGAAGACTTTTCATTAGAGCGAAACTCTATTTACGGATCACAAGAATGCTCGTCGCGAACGAGAACTCTAATTATCCAAATCAAATTAAAGTCGAAATAGTGAAATCGAAGTTCAAAACAAACGTTAGTAAGTGCAGGACTAGTCACCAGACGTCTCCAATAACAAGTCCAAACATCCAACCAAACGCAAAATCCAGGTATAAAAGCAAAAGAAGTCTATTTTTTCCAAAAAGAAGGTACAAAATATATCTTTAGACTTCTTTGAAAAGTTAATTTTAGAATTACAATATGGAAATTCGAAGGTTTTCTCAAAGATCAAATCAAAATAAGAACACATTACACGTACATAGAGCGACTCGAACTTAAAGTTCACAAATCACGATAACAATATATATACAAAACACGCACAAACGAAACAAATCGAACTCTTAGGGATATGAAGAATCACGATGAAGTCGGCAGGAAGTTCTACAAAAATTCGACATCACTTACTCTACTAATAAACCAAATCCTCAAGAGAATACAATTTATCCATTTTGCAACTCCTCAATTTAAATCATCAGATTCCCTACAAAAATATTCCATAATCACGAAACTTCGAGTAACAAATCTCAATTATTCGAATCCAATTAGAATCTACTAAGGTACATCGGCACGGTAGACTCCACGACTAACAATCCACAAGGTAAAGAGACTTACCATGAAATCCTTTAATCCAATTTACTTCAAACTCATTATCCTAAATTTACAAAGAACTTTCTCATCCGCGAAAGTCAAAACACCAACCACGCAACAAAACATAATCATCTAGGATCCAACTAGCCTCATCCAAAGTCTCACGACAAGGGAAAATTCACAATCCATTATCGGTTATAAGAATTCTTTAATAAACCAACATCCTTAATTCGATCATTACTATGCCTGAAACCTCAAATATAAATAGCCACATTAGCAAAACTACGGAGGTTACTAATCCTCAAGATAATGGGTTCACCATTCTATCTCTATATTCCATAACAACTGAGCACTCACTATCCAAAGCTTGCTACGAATATTTCTCAATCTCAAACTATGATTCCTTAATAATAAAAGAGAATTACTAACTCCAAACCACAAATGATCAATCACTTGGCAATCAGACAACCATTCAAATCATATCGTTCATCTAAAACTCAATATGAATCGATTTTCAGTTACGACAAAACTCCTCAAACTTTGGGTACCGGGTCAATTTCCCTAAAGCAAAGTCTCTTTTAGAATCCACCAATTAGAGACATCAAATTCTCAAATGATATACCAAGCAACCGCTATAATACCCAACAACAACGAATTATTATCATGATTAACTAATTTCTCAAAATAATACTAGAATACCAAGCTCCAAATCTAAAACCACTACGAGAGGATACATTATCACTATTAGGATTCATCCTAGAGTTTAAGTCCTATTTTCCATGATCAAAAGCAACATGAAATTTGCTAAATCCAAAGACACATATTCTAGCTAAAGAATCCCAAAAATCATTACACTTATTCTCTAAGCTTTAGAAACGGAGTATCCAATCCACTAGAGAAAAGATGAAGGAGCAACGAGATAGGAAACGATAAGGAATCTCAAGGAGAACACGAGAATAATTCAAGCACGAGATTACAAGAGAGGAGCGCTGAAAATAACGAGCTCAAGAAAGAGACAAAGCAGATAGTAGAGGTATGAAGCTATCTGAGTAAGAAAGAAAGTACGAGCTTGTAATTTCTTAAAGATCAATCTTGACAAAAACATTCAAGAATGGAAATGAAAAGGAATGATGGCACGAATAAAGGTTTAAGGTTTAATCCACCAAATTTCTCCTTTCAGGCTTAGGGTGATAGTAAAGCAACTCATCCCAAACAAAGGTCTCTTACAAGGGACCATCGTACCACCATCATCAAAGTAAGGTACACCTAGATTTAACAAATCGATTACAACCCAATTCATCCATCCTTTCATATCACACGGATTCCCAATTGCGGAATTGAAATTCAAGCATAGTAACATTCCTTTAGTTCAAATATTCAACACAACCTCAAAGGTTTGTTTAATTGAAGGACTAACAAATACTCTCTTATACTCGGTCATCTTCAAGTCTATAGCCCACGAGTTCATTATTATCAAAGTACAACCTCAAGTCAAACATCATCATTAACGTCCCAAGGTATTTCCATCATACCTCACATCATAATCCTCAAGTAATATGGTTCAACTTACAACGAAACCTTACTACTCCAAACGAGTCTCCGATACCATAAGATAAGATCATATCTTTAAATCCAAGAACTATAGCCAAGCTTTTTTCCACAAGCCTATACTCACAAACCCATCAATAGGAAACCACAAGACGTCAGTACTTACCAACCTCAAAGTTTTCGGCACCTCAAGATTCTCAAATAATTCCCTCTCACTTAGAACAACTAGCTCCAATTTAGATATGATCCTCAAGACACTCTAATATTACTAAACTCCTAAGTTCAAAAGATTAAATCACTAATGGGTTAGGAGGTCCTAGCCAACTCATTAAACCTTACACCATCAAATACCATGAACTATCTACACATTAGTCATAGCAAGCATCAAGCATTAAAATCATCAAACTTATCTTACTACCTTTCCTTAGAGTTACAACCAATCATCAATATAGGGTGAATTTAGATCTACACCATTTTCCTCAAATCACAAATTCATTCTTGCAAACACTAATATTCCACAAAATTCAAAGTTCTTCCAACCAAGTATAATATACCACAAACAATTGGGTATGGCATCCACAAAACTGTTACAAGAGGAAGGTAAGGATACCAATGGTAAAATGGAGGAACTATCCAGAGTAATTTCCAAGAGGCAAACAAGTTGGAAGAGAAAAAAGCACCTCGATAGAAGGAAGAGGGCATAATACATTAAGGACGAGAGAATTCATAGATGAGGAAGAAATACACTTCAATTAGGCTTGTCAATCTTCAAATCTTAGATAGAGGATACTTCTTCTAGGTAACACAATGATCCACCTTAAGACGGTAGATACAAACAAAGATAACATCACTCAACACAATCAACAAACAAGTTAGAACCTAACAAACATCAAAGACACCAAAGACTACCACCTTAGGTCCTTAAGTCTACCCATCTCTCATTTATTATTTCAAGGTCAAGTAATTTAAGTTTAGGGTTCACGTGTGTGCGTCGGGAGCGATAAAGCTCTGATACCAACTGTGACAACCCTCGCGAATGCGGAAATAAAACATACAAGCATGTGATTTAATTAACGGAAAATACGATGTTTTTAAAAATTTTTACATGCAAGATAGAAATAAATCTTTTGATCTCTACACTTGAATCTAGCATGATATAACGCTAACCAATCGATACCTAGAATTATATCGAACTCTCCTAGGGGAAACTTAAGGATATTTGCGGGAAAGATAGCACCCGAAATAGATATTGGAACATTAGGATAAAGAGTAGAACACGAGATAATTTCTCTGGATGGTAAGGATATGGGAGTATCCTCACTAGAAGTAGGCTCGATAGATAATTTATTAGCATAAGTCCAAGACACAAAGGACATAGAAGCACCGGTATCAAATAGAAAAAGACATGGTTGCTCTAAGATTGAGAACATACCCGTAATGTTCTCCGGATGAGCATCGGCTTCGGCTCGGCTCATAACGAAGATAGAACCCTTAGGTTTGTCAATTGGAGGGGGCAACTTTCGATCGGGGCAATCATCATAACGGTGACCCGTCTTTTGGCAAAAGAAGCAAACATAGGGTCGGTCTAAACATGCCACACCAGGGTGGTGTGGAAGTCTACAACGGTTGCAAAAGCGACCTTGAGCTTGAGGAGGCGCATATGGCCTATGAGCCACATTAGAAGTAGCTCGGGGAATGAAAGGAGCGGGAGCTCTTGCATTTGCACTTGGGGAAGGATTGAATCTCCTCTTGTTGGCATAAGAATTGGAGGAAGACGGAGTAAACGGTCTCTTCCCATAGACATTTGGCCTAGGAGTGAAAGAAGGAGAGGGATTATTCATCATAGCTTCATCCCTAATGGCCTTCATAGAGTTCTCGGCCCATAAAGCATCATCATATAAATCCCCAAAGGAAGTAGTATTCCTCCTCACTTTACTTTGAAGTAAAGCACTAAGCTTGTTGCGGTAGTAGAAAGCTCGGTCCTCGTCATCTCTGATAAGCCTCGGAGCAAAATGAGCAAGCTTGTTGAACTCCGTAGTGAAGTCTTGTGCCGACAAGTTACCTTGCTTGAAGTCGATAAACTCCTTGAGCCTTTGTTTCTTGAGCTCCTTAGGATAGAATCGACCTTCCACTAGAGCTTTGAAACAAGCCCAATTGAAATCATCTTCAAGAGTAGCGGTGGCGCTAGTAATCGCCCACCAATTATCTTCTTCCCTTACAAGGAAGTGCTTTGCGATCCTCACCTTGTCCTCTTCACGGACTTGATATAGATCAAACTGCTTCTCCGTCTCTCGGAACCATTCCGATAGCTCGGTGGGGTCCGGCTCTCCACCGTAAGGTATAATCTTACTCCTAGCTATTTGACCTGTCACCCAAGCGTAGCCTCCTTGGTGGTTATCTTCTCTACGAGGGGGAACTTGGTTGGCTTGAGCTAAAGCCGCATCTTGTTGATTCTTCAACACTTGCGTAAGAGCTTCTAGCATAACGTTCTCTACTACTCGAGGTCTAACCATCTTCATAAGAAACAAAAACAAAACAAGTTAATCCTCACACTTAGCATAAACAAATAGACTACCAAGTAAAATCCTTAACTTCTACCCATCTCTCATTTATTATTTCAAGGTCAAGTAGTTTAAGTTTAGGGTTCACGTATGTACGTCGGGAGCGATAAAGCTCTGATACCAACTGTGACAACCCTCGCGAATGCAGAAATAAAACATACAAGCATGTGATTTAATTAACGGAAAATACGATGTTTTTAAAAATTTTTACATGCAAGATAGAAATACGAAGAGTGTCAAATATTACAAACCAAAGTTTGAAATACTACAAGAGACGTAGTCTCTCAAAATGTTATCCAACAACAAAGTTATTAGCAACTAGCTAAAAATCGTCTAGAGGTGTTTCATCCAGGACAACGCCCGCTAGCTCACACCCGAACCCAAAATACCACAAGCAAAAAGCCATCCAAATCAAGCAACCTGTTCATCCATGAAAAACATGAACGCCACAGTCATTGGGGAGTAACTCCAGGTTCTCCCAGCCATATCACATTAAACGTACATAAACGGAAATACAAAAGTAGAAGCATACATATATAAATATACATGTTAAATACGATAAGGATAAATAGGCAATTCAATATGTAAAGATAAGAGTTCATGAATTACAAATCCGTAACCATCATGCTATAGATAGACACGGGGAAGACACTCTTAGGCAACCATATACACTCACTAGGGCTTGCATCTCACCGTTAGCGGCATAAGTTTGATAAGATTGAGACTCGACAAACAAACCATGCCAAGTCATCCAATTATCACAAATAGTCAATCATATAATCATCCATTCAAACGTACAATACGTTGACGACATCTCTCACGGTAAATGACACGCACTAGCACCGTGTACATGGCAAGTATGATTAAAATCGCATCCACGGGATAAACATTTCCCTGAACGCATACACGATTCAATTCATTTAGTATATGTAGACTAATTTCCTCCTGCTAGAACGACGATATAAATACCCGGTCCTAGTCTAAACCTGGCCAGACTCTCGGAATCACATTTTCCGGTTCGACATGCGATAAACGTTTCGCATCCAAGACTCGGTCAATCATAGACGCCGAGTATCCCAAATTCGGTCAACCTTCACGAAAGGGGCGGAAAAGAGCACAAGCATCATAACAAGTGGTACACTACATGCAATGACACCACCTCGCAAGTATACAACATTTGACGGCCGGGTCGATCAACGCAAAGCGTTCGCCTCCCAACAACGTCGTCATATGCCCACTAACACATGCAATTAAGCAATAAGGATACATGATAAGCGATATTTTGTACTAATTTATCCCCCGTTTTAGCTCGATTTCTATACGATTTATGCACTTTGTTAAGTGATTAACGAGCTAATATTGCTATTCTAGTTGTTTTGCGTGCTTTGTCTCGTTTTATAGGAAATGAAGCGGTTTTGCTATATTTTCTTACTTTATGGAGCAAAGGCACTAGAATACGAGTTTATGAGGAACCGGATATAGCAATTTCACGATTTGACTACGATTTCGCTACATCCTTCCTCAAGTGGATTCATCTTGGACTTTGACTTTGTTTCTCAAAGGAAAACATCAACCCAAGTCAAAGGAAGACTAGCCCAAGCCCAATTACGTGTTGCATTGACCAAGACCAAGGAATAGGATTCCGTGCCCAAAGATGAAATTAAAAGAGACGAAAAAATCTATCAGGGTTACATACCCGATCGGATTACCACATACCCGATCGGGTATGTCTGCTGATGAACGTCTCTTGGCTCTTCTTCTACCAAGCTTTAATGGAATACTTTATGGCTTTGTCTAGGGTATGAATTTGGACGAAACACAGCAGCTATGCAGCCCTATAAAAGCCAAGGATGATCATACACAACTTACAACTTACAACTTACAACTTACAATTAACATACAATTTAGAATAATACAACACACATTACATACAAGTTTTAGATTATAGTTTATAGTTTATGAAATCTTAAGTACTTCTCTAGTGTTTCTATAAGCATTTGTCATTTTATTGGGTTGAATATTTGCTCTTTGCTTTCTTTCTTACAAAATCGTATTCCAATCTCGGTAATTTTATATCCTTTATTTACGCAATTTCCGACATCATTGTTTTCTCTTTATAGTATTCATTTTAGTTGTAATGTTTTCATCATCATATTAACACCATGAATTATAATCTCGTTAGTCTCGTTTTTATATTATTGTTGGTAGGAATTCCATATAAAAATAATCTAGTTGAAACCGAAATATCGTTTAATATGTCATATTGTATTTTACCTAAACATATAATAATCATCATAAAATTTATCATTAGAATCATTACTAATATAATCATAATCACCTTAATCATTTTAGTACTTTTAATTCATAGTTTAATTTCCTACATCTTTTTCCTCTTAATTTATTTAATCATTTAGAATTAATCTATAAGTGTAAGATTATCATTGTGTAAATATAATAAATAAAGTTGTAATATTGAAATGATTTTCTAGTTATAATGAATTAAAAGAAGAGTCGATACCAATAGAACCATTGATGCGTGTATTTTATATAGAGTTTTTAGTCCATTTATGCATGCATTTATATGTCATTTAGGTGATATTATGTCACTATATGCCCCTATCTGGCTACTTTGTACTTTCGTTACCATTTTGTAGGTACAAGCTGCGTAATAGCGGAAACAGAGCCAAAAGAGTCCACTTTGCATGCATTTAGGAGAATGGATGGAACGGAACAGAAGCTCTTGCATGGGAAAGCATGAAACTGCTCATAATCAAGTCCAAAGCCATGACCAACACTTTATGCTAGGCAAGAGGACCTCGATCGTCCTTATCTTTGGTCGATCGAGGGGAGTATTGATGAAGAAGACCTCAATCGAGCTGTCATCTGCTCGATCGAGGGGTAGCTGTTGAAGATTTGGTCGATCGAGAGGATGAAGTCCTCGATCAACTGATATCCTCGAATAAAGGCCACGATCGAAGGGGATTTGCCCTCGATCGAGTGAAATCTATCACGGGCCTTAAGTCCGTAGACTAATTAGGGTTAGAAGTAGTGTTAGGCATTATATAAGACTGTTAGTCGTCATTAATTAGAATTATCAACTACTTAGCAGACACTAATCATTCACCATTAGTTTCTAAACTTTCTGAATCTTTAAGTTTATATTCGGTTTATTATCGACGCGGATTTGTTCTTTACGCCGGATTTGCTAAGATTGTAAACTCCTTTCTCTCCTTTATTCTTAATCTTTGTTTTAGTCTTAATTACTGTTTTACCTTTCTTAATTGTTGTGTTATTGTTCTTTATGCTTGTTAATTAAGATTATATCATGTCTGATGTCATATATTCAATCGTCTTTATTGCCAGCATCATTAATAGTATGAGTAGCTAATTAACTTGTATGTTAGGATCAGGAAAACTGTAGTAAAGGCATGATAGGATAGAGTATTTTAGTTAGTCTTGAATATGAGAATTCATCTAAGCAATTTATGTGAGGTTAGTCGAATGAGTGCACGCAGGAGACTAGCTAGGTAGTTAACCCCGACCTCGATCAAGAGATTGGAAGGGAAAGGCTTGCTTAGAATTGATAGGTGACTCCTAAGAGGACGAGAGTTAATTAGGAAAATCCCTAGGGTCGTTTGAGACCGAGAGGAGAAAACCATTGCCCTTCTCATTGATAGATTGACTGACTTAGTTGACCCGTAGATGCCGATATTGCAGTAGACCGAATCCTAGCATATTCTTCCTTTATCTGATTTATTTCGTGTTAATCTCTACCTTTATTTCTCTTCCCTTAAATCTTATTTAGTTTAGTTCAAAACCAATTCAAAACCCCTAGACTGTGACTGACAGACTTAGATTGCAGTTAGTTAATTTCCTCCCTGTGGAGATCGACCCTACTTCCACTATCTTCTTTAGTTAGTAGACTTAGGCTTTTATTTTTGGTGTATAGTGATTTTTTTTTCAAATTTTCTAATTAACATGAATTGTAAACGTGAATGCAATACAAATGCAAATGCAGACGCAAAAGGATGCAAAACACCTCCCCAAACCAAAACAGACAATGTCCTCATTGGCTACAGCACAACAACATAGAAGGGAAAGTGAAACACAACCTAATTCATGTGCCTAAGGGATGAAATATATACAAAGAATGGAAAAAACAAACAGAAGAACTCACAAAACAACAGCTTCCCCTTCCAGCATCAAACTGGGGAGCTAACATCACCTCCTCCCATCAGTCTCCTCCGTCTCCCCCCTATGCGTCGGGTCTCTCTCCTCCTCCTGAGCTATCCTCCGAGCTGCCAACTCCGTGCGCTCCCGCATGGCCTTCTATGCCGGCGTCTCGTCCTCTTCCTCTCCATAAGAAGAGGAAGAAGAAGAAGGTGAAGGATACCCACCCTCTGGGTATCTGTAGAATGAGGGGTGAGGCCATCCATCTAGAATAGGACGTCCTCTCCGGATATGGTCCTCATAGATAGGGAACAAGGACAAGGCCAGATCTCGTCGCATCTGTGCTATATCCCTGCGCATCTCAAGTAGCAAAGCATCACGACGCCCTTGGTCCATGACCTCAGGCGCCTCAAACAGGGGAGGACAAATCAAATTAGCCGGAAAAACCGACTCAGGAGGGGGAGTGGTGGTGGTGACAGGCGGGGGTGTGACAGTGGTCGTCCAAGCCTGTTGAGAACCCGACGGCTCTCCAACATCCCTCTGTAGGGAAGCTCTCTTCCTCTTCTTAGTGGAAGAGGAAGGTGTAGTAGTGAAAGGTAGATGGTAAACAGGGGGAGGGGGTTTCACCCCTCTCGCAGTAGTGAGAGGTGAAAGAGATGGTAATGTAGGGCAAGGTAGGTCAACGGATGTGGAACCACATATCTTCCACATCCGACCACATCCAAGGCCCAGAGCCCGTGATCCAAGCAAACCCGACCATGACAGGTATATCTAAGTCGACGCCAGGTCCTAAGCGCAAATGAGTCCTAGGGAAGTCTGGATAAAGGTGGCGGCCAATCCTACTGACCAGACCGCCACAGACTATGGCGCTAGACACCCTAGACTCTAGGTTCTTCTAGTGAAGAGCCACTAAGTAAGCTATGTTCAAGACAATTGGGGTACTGCTATCAACGTTCAGGTACCCCGCTAAAATGGCTAACTCAGTGTTGTTGATGTTGTTGGGTTCTGGTCTAGCGAAAATCGACTCGCCTAAGAGTCGCTGAAAATAGTGCAGCGAGGGGTGTTGAACGTGGGCTACCCTACGAGTGCCGTAAGGTGTGTGAGAAAGGGCGGTCCAAACCTGGGTCAACAGCTTCCTAGGAGCTGCTAAAAGACCGTCACTCGATAGACCCAAAACATCTCCAAACCTAGCTAAAGTGCAGGATTGCGACTCATTAAAGAGTCGGAAGTGAATGCAAGTGCTAGACGGTGAGGTAGCATACATATCGGCCTGAAAAGTATAGGAACTGAAAAACTCGAGTGTAGGTACTCGATATGTATACTCCCTCATCGAGGCCAAACCCGACATCCCCGTCCCGTTAAGTAATAGGCAAACATCAGATAATAAACCTAGCTCCTCTAGGTCGGGACGGTGCAGAAAACGGCTCAAATGGATAGGGGAGTCAAGTAAATAAGATAACCGTTTCTGGTGAATGCTAGAAATGAATTGTACCTCCCTAATCCGTGGTAGTGGCCCAAGAGACTCTACGCTAGATGGCTGACTAGCAGCCTTGAGAGCCCTCTGTGGCGCCAATCCTCGAGCAGTAGCAAGCTTATGCGCGGCTAGCTGGCTGGATGTCAACGCCTTCTTGCTAGGGTAGAGTGATGAGCTAGAAGGCAGAGCGACCTTAGTAGTGGTCGCTGGAACAACGGCGGCCTCAGAAGTGGCCGTGACAGCAGTCGGAGTCGCAGTATGCTCCGTGGAGACCGTCTCAGCAGCAGTCTCGGTAGTCGTGACAACAGTATCGGTCACAACAGTAGCGGAAACCACTTCAGTCGTAGTTTCAGTGACAACCTCAGGAACCATGGATTGACTAGGGACCGAACTCGACTCCATAACTACAAAGAAATCAACAAGGATCAATAAATAACGTCTAATTCACTAGATTAATCCTATAATCAAATTCTAACCTTAATTGAATCGAAAAAGGGAAGGGATTACGAACTAACTAGTAGAACAGTAAAGAGATACTTACTTGTTGATGATTACCCGAAATATAGCAATTAATTGATTAAATTCGAAGAAATCGAATTAACAAACCCTAAGTTCACGAAATCGCCAAATAATCAAAATTAAAGGTGAAAGAGAAAGGGCTTTTCAATCAATTGCAAAAGTAAAGTATTAGGGTAAATGTAATTGGTAATTAATTTGGGTATTAACACGAATTGAAGGTAGGCAAGCGCAGAAAAATCAAAAGATGAAGAACAAAGGGAAATTGGGATCGAGTAAATTGAAAGGGGGTCGAAGACTTCTCTTATATAGGTAGGTAAGTTCGCTCGATCAAGTATAAATTCTACTCGATCGAGAACTTTTGTCAGGCAGGACCGCTCGATCGAGTAGGTCAGATTTACTCGATCGAGTGGTTTTCTTTTGATGATCCTCAGTTCACTCGATCGTTTTGAATTCCCCTCGATCGATTTGCATGCCATTCGATCGAGGTCTTTTTCTTCCACAAATCTCTCGATCGAGTAACAATTTACTCGATCGAATGGTTCTCCTATTTGCACAGCCTTCGACTTTTAGCAATTGATTTCCGCTTCTTTTTTTTTCTGCAAAAATTGATACAAAACGATACCCAAAAAATACCAAAAACTGTCTAACAGGAAAAGTGAATTGTTTATCTAAACTACGGATTATAACGTAACGTCTAATCTAAGTAAATAGTCTAATTGTCTAATTGTCTAACGAAAATGCAATAAATTGTTATTTACAAATTGCACGGGGTTACAAACCCGGCTAATAGCCAAATAGTTTTGTGACAAGGCCACCGTCAGGCCTTTGACTTGCGGAATTACCCTCAGCTGCGGTATTTTCCGACTTCTTTTTACACACATATGATCTTTTCTTGGAGTCTAGCTCCACTTCCGAATCACTCGAATATGTGCGAACTTCTTTGTCCTTCTTGGACTTCTTCTTGATACCATCACGCGAACATGGCTCTCCCTTCTTCAGCTCCAATGCTGCCGATCTATTATCTTTAGGACAACACACAACAGCACGTTCCTCCAATTCGCTCCCAAGCTGGGGCGGAGGTGTTACGGTAGCAATAGGAATGTCACAAACAGGAGCTATACGCTCGATAGGAACTGAAGCTTTGTCATGCATAAACAAATCAGGTGTGATGTCAGCTAAGGGAAGCGCGTGACATGGTGAAACAAGCATGGGACCTTTACTAGCACGAGACTGAGTGAAAACTAGGTTCTCCCCACCTATCTAAAAAGTTAATGTCCGTAACCCGACATCAATAATCGCTTGCACAGTCACGGGCCTTAAGTCCGTAGACTAATTAGGAATAGAAGTCGTGTTAGGCATTATATAAGACTGTTAGTTGTCATTAATTAGAATTATCAACTACTTAGCAGACACTAATCATTCACCATTAGTTTCTAAACTTTCTGAATCTTTAAGTTTATATTCGGTTTATTATCGACGCGGATTTGTTCTTTACGCCGGATTTGCTAAGATTGTAAACTCCTTTCTCTCCTTTATTCTTAATCTTTGTTTTAGTCTTAATTACTATTTTACCTTTCTTAATTGCTGCGTTATTGTTCTTTATGCTTGTTACTTACGATTATATCATGTCTAATGTCATATATTCAATCGTCTTTATTGCCAACATCATTAATAGTATGAGTAGCTAATTCCCTTGTATGTTAGGATGAGGAAACCTATAGTAAAGGCATGATAGGATAGATTATTTTAGTTAGTCTTGAATATGAGAATTAATCTAAGCAATTTAATTGAGGTTAGTCGAATGAGTGCACGCAGGAGACTAGGTAGGTAGTTAACCCTGACCTGGATCGAGAGATTGGAAGGGAAAGGCTTGCTTAGAATTGATAGGTGACTCCTAAGAGGGCGAGAGTTAATTAGGAAAATCCCTAGGGTGGTTTGAGACCGAGAGGAGAAAACCATTGCCCTTCTCATTGATAGATTGACTGACTTAGTTGACCCGTAGATGCCGATATTGCAGTAGACCGAATCCTAGCATATTCTTCCTTTATCTGATTTATTTCGTGTTAATTTTACCTTTATTTCTCTTCCCTTAAATCTTATTTAGTTTAGTTCAAAACCAATTCAAAACCCCTAGACTGTGACTGACAGACTTAGATTGCAGTTTGTTAATTTCCTCCATGTGGAGATCGACCCTACTTCCGCTATCTTCTTTAGTTAGTAGACTTAGGCTTTTATTTTTGGTGTATAACGACTCGCATCAACCATCTAGTTTGTTTCTTCCTTTGGTCGTGTCAAAAATCTATAACTTTGTTTAGTGGCCATAAACAATTGTTTGTATTAGTCAATTTCCGTCTAAGAAACGAGAGTTGGGATGGGAATTAGGACTGCCAATAAGGGTTTAGTGACCTAACCAGGCTGAAAGGACGTTAGGACCCATTAAAAAATCGGTACGAATCCGAGAGGAATATACCGCTACAAGGCTTAGACAATCGTAGTAATTCTAATGTTGGTATCAATAAAGCTTTTAAATCATTTGACATGAATTTCTAATTCTCTATATCAATTTGATTAGATAGTTTATTTTATCGTTTTAGTTAGTTTATTTTACCGTCATTTTATTTCCGTTAGTTTATTAGTTTTCTATTATTGTAGTTAGGTAGCTTTTCAATATTGTCATTTTAATTATCGTTCTTAGTTAGATTTAATTATTGTCATTTTCCTTTCCGTCAATTAGATTAGATTTATTTTATTGCAATTTCCATACTTGTCATTTAAATATCGTCATTACATACTTGTCATTTTATTTCATGTTAATAGTTTTAGAAAATCACCCCAAATGACTCGAAGTTAAATGAAAATCACCCCATAGCAATTCATAGTTAACACGTACTCCCTGAGGATCGATCCCTACTTCCCTAATTGCATTCTTTATGTTGTTAGCCTAAGTGTGGGTAATTATTTTTCTATCGGGACTGCGACACAACCGATCAATCACTACAAAAAAGGATTTCATTAGCGACGGAATATTTGCGACGGACATAAATTCCGTAGCTAAAATACCTTTGCGACGGCTCCTGCGACAGAATTTTAAACATACGACGGATTTGCGACGGAGATTCCGTCGCAGAGTTTCCAGTCATGGCGCCTAGAAATATAACATGGCGGGAACTTTTGCGACGGAGTTTCCGTCGCAAATTATATACTGGCGGCGGAATTGCGACAGAAATTCCGTCGCAAGGTCAAATCGTTGACTGAAATTTCACAGCTGCAAAGCCAGGTGGCAATTTATTGTGCGGCGGATTTTGCGAGGGATTTTCCGTCGCAAGTCTTTTTTAATATTAAATGTGCGACGGACTTGCGACGGATATTCCGTCGCAAGTTTTTTTGATATATCCAAACAGCCTTCCCTTTCCCCGTGTTTCATTTTACAAAATCCCCAAATTTCTTCCACCCTACCCAAGACCCCACCGGCGCCACCCTAACCCAAGACCACCGGAGCCATCACCTACACCACCGGAGCCTTCAATTGGTACGCCCCTGTTTCTCTCTCCCTCTCCCTCTTCTTAAATTGATTTTTCAGATCTACTACCACCCCCTCCCTCCCTTGCCGGAGCCACCACCCCATCCCCTTGCCGGCGCCACCTTCTTCCTCTCCTTGCCGGCGCCACCCCTCCCCCTGGCCGAAACCGTCCCCCCCCCTCCTCTTTCCTCCTTTTCCCCTTTCCCTTATTTCTCCTCTTTCCCTCCCTGCCGGCGCCGCCGGGGCCTGCCGCCACCACCCTCTCCCTGCCGCCGCCACCCTCTCCCTGCCCTCGCTCCCACCCCATCTTTGAATTGTTATAATTATTAATATAGTATAATTATTATTACTCCCTCCGTCCCGGTCATTTGTCTACCTTTACTTTTGGCACAATTATTAAGGAAATGGTGTTCATATATGATACACTTAGTACCCGTTCAAGAATATGTGTAATTCTTGAATAGTCCCCGTTTTGGGACTGTTTTTTAATCTTTTATGCCATTTAGGTGGTAAATACTAATTATTATTTTAATTGTTATTTGACGATTAATTTTGGTTGACAGTTCCTTTAATGTTCACTGAATACATATGTCGAGTGACAAGTCATTCTACATTGTGTATTTGGAGAACTGTAGAGAACTGCTGCCGAATTTTCGTCTCATAACAATTAATTAAATGATTTGTATTTACTAATGGTATGAAAGATTCAAAGATGGGTTTAGGTTGGAGAGATAAGGACCCATGAGCTCGAAATATTGTTTTTTTTTGCAGGTTGGAGGTTGGAGGTTGGAGTATGGATGTTGTTTGTTATTGTTATTGTTGTTGTTGTTGTTGTTGTTGGAGCTTGAAATATTTGAAGAAGAGTTTATAGACTCTCTTTTTAAATACAACATTTCCGAAAACCAATATTCAAGTAGTGATGATGAATAAGACTATTTCTAATTCGTATATTAGTTGAAACTACTTTTTCTAAATGTATGGGCGTTTGCAAAAGAATTTTATTGGTGTCCATCTTATATTAATTCAACCATCATATTAACTCATATTAATATAAACTATTACACACTTTTCTCGTAATAGACTCAAGTGACCGGCTACCTTATAAACAGGTTGCTTGATGAGTATAATGACTTCACCTTCTATTTCTAACTACCCTTAACCTCTCACAAATCCTTCCAGCTAACCTTTCTCCCTTACTAGCATGTAAGTCACCAACCACCTACAATCACAACCACCATGCAAGCTTACAATATACTGCATCACCGCCGACGACTCTTCATCAACATTCCAAGCTTATTACGCAAGTCCTTCACCATATGCATTTTAATCATACTTCAATCATATAATAACATGGTATGATTCAACTTTTTATCTCGGAGTTTGAAGGAATTAACCTCTTCTTGTTTACAAATCCATACATTTATACAAGGAATTAAGTTGACTGTATCATCCACCACCACATTGTCGCTACTGCCACCGCAATTCTCGTCATCGCTTGTCCCTCACCCGCTATCATTCTTCCACTAGTTGAAGGTGTGTGTTTATAAACCCTAACCCCCAAATTGATTTGGGCGAAGTTTTTCAATTAGAACAAACAAGATTTTAATTTGGGGTAAGTGTATATTTGGGACTTTCTTTAATTTGCAGAAACCACCTGTAGTATACCATCATAGGTTCAATTATATAATACCATAGATAAATAGATGTTAAAAAGTGTAAAATTGTATTCTATCAGGTTCTTTAAAAAAAAAAATAGAAGCAAAATAAAATAGTAATGGAGGAAGAATGATAAAGAAGAAGATGGATTGAAGAAAAAAGGCAGAGAAATATAATGACAATTAAGAGCACCGGAAATAACAGGTCACAATATTGGCAAAGTGCAAGTTGGGAAGGTCGTGGGATAGTTCGTATTAATGCGACTTAATATAAAGGATAGATTAATATATGATGGACACCAATAGGATGGATTATTCCTATGAAATAATCCTTTTTATTATTCATTAATACCAATATATAGTTTCTTGTCATTTAATTATACATGTTTGTTAATTTATGAAAACTTTGTATAGTTTAGTTTTTCTCTATATGGCGGGCGGAAGAAGAGGTAGTTGTAGTAATGTAGAAAACAGAGCGCAGGAGGACGAGAATGAACAAGTGAATGACAGGAACGTGCCACCGACACAGGTGGATACTACTACTCGCAGAGTCCGCCTCGATCCGGATGAGGAAACAGGTGTATGGTAAGACTAGTTCACTTTAACTTTAATTGTTTAATTATAATTATGATTATTCAAAAATCATAATACTTATATATAATGTATTTAACTATGATCATTAATTTCAGGTTCAGTGACTCAGATGTGGTTAAACTGATTTCGGAGACCATAATGTGACAACCCTCGCGAATGCGGAAATAAAACATACAAGCAAGTGATATAATAAGCGGAAATACGGTATTTTAAAAACCTTTGTACATGCAAGATAAGTATACGAGGAGTGTCAAATTACAAACCGAATACAAAATACTATAAGGTAAGAGACGTAGTCTCTCAAAAGGTTAACAATGTCAAAGTGATTAGCAACTAGCTAAAATAACGTCTAGAGGTAATTCTTCTAGGGGCAGCGCCCGCTAGCTCACACCCGAACCCAAAATACCACAAGCAAAAAGCCATCCAATCAAGCAACCTGTTCATCCATGAAAAACATGAACGCCACAGTCAGTGTGGAGTAACTCCGGGTTCTCCCAGCCATATCACATTAAACGTACATAGAAGGAAATACAAAAAGTAGAGCATGCATACATATAGATATACATGTGAGAAACGATAAGGATAGATAGGCAATTCGATATATATTGATAAGAGCATATGAAGTACAAGTTCGAATCCATCATGTTATACAAAGACTCGGGGAAGACACTCTTAGGCAACCGAATACGCTCACTAGGGCTTGCATCTCACCGTTAGCGGTATAAGTTTGATAAGATTGAGACTCGACAAAACAAGCCATGCCAAGTCATCCAAAGATCATGAATAATCAATCATATAATCATCCAACCAAACGTACAATACATTGACGACATCTCTCACGGTAAATGAAATGCACTAGCACCGTGTACATGGCAAGTATGATTA
>JAIUZE010067300.1:0-23904 GCA_022085475.1 Heliosperma pusillum
GAAAAGTCAAACTCGACTCAAAAGTCAAGAAAAGTCAAACTCGCCTTAAGACGGGATTTTCATGGAATCTCACAGAAATTCCAAATACGAACTCGGGAATTCTAAATTCGACTCGAAACATAAAAAGCTAATTTAAAACTTAAATTCGCTGAAAAGATTTCGTAAAATATATCTACTAGAAAATAGGGTACATTTCCGGGTGTTACAATCATCCCTCCTTTTAAAAAGTTTGCCACTTGAAAACTGAGCGAAAGAAAGATACCTTAATGAATAGGCTTGGATATTTATTCGCATAAGGAGCTTACGGTTTCCAAGTCTCTTCCTTCGACATTTATCACATGTCTCCACAAGATTTTACTTTCAAAGGTAATACCACCTTACTTTCTTAACTGCTATTCTTTGCGGTCTAGGATGGCGGATCGACTTTTCTTCAAAAGGGACAAATTACGCCGAGACACAAGATCGGGCATTTCCTTTTGAAAGAATGGCTTGGATCACATAACATACTTTACCCTAAATTGATTTTGAACATGGAATACCTCATGAAACCTTAGCCCCACAATTCGGGGCGACATCAAACTTGTAAGCAACCCAGGCAGCAAATGTACTTGACGTACACAATATCACAAAGGGTCCCAATGTTTGATTTCGCGTCCTTGTGACACCCTTTCAAATTTGCGGAAAAATAACCAAACAAGTAAAGTAAATACAATAAAGTATGAGTAATTACATTTCTAAACAGGTTCTACTTTAGTGAAAATCTTGGTTAAATTTAACCACCCGGGCGGTGGAACCTACCTAGTAAATATATTCATCATACACAAAGTGTCTTAAAGAAAAGGTTCATACAAACAGGAAATAATATTATACATAAGAATTTATCCAAAACGGGAGGACATATCCTCCCGTATAAATACGGAAATAAAAGAGTGTATAATAATATACAATCCTAAGAACCGAATATAGGTCCAAGGTAAATACTTCGCTCGCTAGCTCGTCAATGTATCCCAAGTATGCATCACAAACCTGCCAACCGCATTAAATATAAACACGGAAGCCACAGTCAGTGGGGAGTAACTCCGAGTTCTCCCAGCCACGAAATGTCGAGTTTAATAAAACATGAATAACATAAAAGAGATGTATATGGCAAATACAAAACTTAACATATACGATATGCTTTTCATGTTATGAAACAAATAACTAACATATAACCTAGCATATGAAAGCTATCATGTGAATCCGTTAACAATCTATAATACGAAGTAGGGAAGCTGGTATGCTAGCTCAGAGGTTACCTTTAACATGGCCATGATACACTCAAACCCTAATCAAACATAATATCATGTGAATCAGTTAACAACCGGTAATCCAAACTCTATCAACCTTAGCCGGCTTGCATCTCACCTTCTAAGATTCATAGAATCATCAAACATGAAAGACCAATATGTCTATAAACAGGCATAAGTTCTTAGCACGGCCCATAGTCGACTGTAACTCGAGTCTATACCACGAGGTAGGATATACTTATATATTTTAGCTCAGCGGTTACCCTAATAACATGGCCAAAATACTAAGCACACATCTAGGCTCAGCGGTTACATTTAAAACATGGCCCAGATCCAAAGCACATATCTTAGCTCAGAGGTTACCTTTAAAACATGGCCAAGATACAACTCAACCCTAAACCTAGACTGCGCAGACCTAGAGAAATACGAAGATCCATCGCACCCAAGACTCATCACATGAGTACCCTAAGGAGATCCACCAAAGGGTTGGCTAGTACTTAAGCTGGCTCCATTCCTAAAGTGGAAGCAATTAGGCGCCATGCCCCGACTTGGATATAAACCCACCAAGCCGGGACACAAAAGCTATCAACAAGTGAACATATACTCGTTAAAGGTAGTAAGGCCTATCAATGTCATGGTCCAAGATACTCATTTAGAATTAGAATGGTCAAGACGCCATATACTCAAAATTCTCTATGGGTACTTAGTCAACACGACATATATCATACAATCAAACAGTCACGGGAAAAACTTCCTATCATGTGACTAATTGCATATAAATCATATTCAAATATCATATCGCCTCATATCTACTAAGGCTCATTCATTCATTCATTAAATAAAAACCTTACCTGAAGACAAATCCCCGACCCGAGTCCTGCGACGGGTCATCAGTCAAAACGGGGCTGACTAGATCGTAGTTTGACCAAACCCATTTGGTCAAACCGGCTAGAAATAGAGTCTTAGCCATCGAGGCTTGAACATAAGAATATCACATTCATTTCATGCTATTTCATTCAATTTCTAACATGTGAATTATTAATTCATACGAAAACCCGCTTGACTTAAAGGATATCAAATTAAATTACAATCTCGTATTATAATTTCTAACATGTGAGAAATAATAATATATTAAAAACCTTTTAATTAAATAATTTACTTATTAAAATTTCCCACTTGCTAAATATTACAAAACACGATAAAATAACAATACTCAAAAACCGCCACAAGTCCAAGGGGAAACTCATGGGCTGATTTGGGCCGACAATACACGGGCCTGGACTGGGCCCACGGGCCTGGTTTGGGCCTGTTTTGGGTCGACAATTCTAAAACCGTTTCTTAATATTTTCCCGCATGCTTAACATATTTAAAACCCGTCAAAACAACCACAAAA
This sequence comes from Heliosperma pusillum, assembly GCA_022085475.1. Classification (NCBI taxonomy): domain Eukaryota; kingdom Viridiplantae; phylum Streptophyta; class Magnoliopsida; order Caryophyllales; family Caryophyllaceae; genus Heliosperma; species Heliosperma pusillum. The sequence continues at coordinate 2,680 of JAIUZE010067300.1, forward strand.
CAATCAAGTATCGACACAAGACCAACGGACCAAATCACGGCCAACCAGACCGGACCTGGACCGGGCCTGAACCGGCCTGAACCGGCCTGGTTTGGGTCGGTTTCCAGCCCCCCAAAACAGCCACCCTACACGGCCCCACCAACCAACAACCCCAAATTATTTCCAACATGTTTTAATTAACAAACAACCATTTTAACAACCAATTAAACCACCATCATACAAAAATCATGATTATGAACAAATCATCCAAATATGTCAAGAACACTAAACATGTCATAAATTCATACAACATAATAATCATAATCATCTATCATGTTACTACTTAAAAACCGTAAATCATAACCAACAACTAAAGTATGTAACATTAATTCGTCGAGTAACTCGGAATCGTTACCTTAGCTAGCACAAAATCAAGTAGCACCCAAAATATAAGAACTAAGAAATAAGAAACCCGTCTACTAGTCTTCTTCTAATATATACGAGTCACCAAACTCGTCTTCAAAATCTTCCCCTATAAGAAATGACCAGAAAATATTATTAGAATTAAAACTTGATTTTCCATAATTAAAGTGTTGAAAACGATTTTGTCGGAATTGAAAATAAACCGTACTTGAAGATGGAGAGCGAAGAGGAGATTCTAGAAATATAAGTTAGGACGGATTTGAATAAGAAATGAAGGTTTTATGATGATTTTGCTCAAGAACGATGAAGAACGATGAAGAACGATGAAGAACACCAAGAACGATTAACGAAAGTATTAAAAAGATATTAAGTTGATTTATTGTAAAATGAAAAGATAAGTAGTGAAATAGAGTGGAGTGTGAGCCGTGTAAATATAGAGGAATTATGGAGTCGGGTTTTGAAATTGATGTTACGGGATTGACTCGGGTTTTATAATTATATTATGGTAATTGTTTAGATATAATTATATATTAAGTTAATTTAAACCAAATATCTAGATATTATGTTATTGTATTGAAAAGAAAGAAAATATCTAGTCCTATGAGAGGGTGAGGGAATAGGCGTGTGAAATGGTAGGAAAACGGGTCTGTTTTAAGCGATCTGTTTTAAGTTGACAGATCGATAAAGTTACAAATATCTTAGATATTATTATTAGTTTAATCAAAAGATCAAAAGATCTAAAGTGAGTGGAAAAAGATGACATGAGGCGTGTGACTCATGCCAAAGTCGAGTTTCGGGATTTAAGATGACTCGGGAATAGTTAAATGACGCTCGGGTTTAAACCGTAAAACCTTCTCTTAAATTCCGAATAAATTCAAAATAATTATATTAAATTATCATAAATTCAAATAAATCTTAATAAAAATAAATTACATTTATTATTTTTCAAATATAATTTCGGTCTTTAAAATTACGAGATGAGTCGGGAAAAGTCAACGAAAGTCAAAGTTGACTTAAAAGTCAAGAAAAGTCAAAGATGACTTAAAAGTCAAGAAAAGTAAATGACGACTTAAAAAGTCAAGAAAAGTCAATGACGACTTAAAAAGTCAAGAAAAGTCAAAGACGACGTAAAAGTCAAGAAAAGTCAAAGATGACTTAAAACGGGATTCTCATGGAATCTCGCGGAAATTCCAAATACGAACCCAGAAATTCCAAATTCGACTCGAAACAATAAATTCTAAATCAAAACTTAAATCTGCTGAAAAGTATCCGTAAAATATTTTCCCTAGAAAAATAGGGTACTTTTCGGGTTGTTACATCGAGTTCTATCTTATCAAGTGTATGTCACTAACGGTGAGATGTAAGCCCTAGTGAGTATATAGTTGCCTAAGGGTGTCTTCCCCGAGTTTGTCTATAATCTGATGATTACGGTTTTTGTACTTCATGCACCGATATCTTTATATATATATGGTCCTACTAAGTTAAGGTCCTGAGCAGCATAAAAGTCTAGGACAAGTTTTCCAAATAAGTTCTGGAAGTCCATCTAAAACAGCCTACCATATTGAAGGTCATTTGAGGAAGTCTGCAAGAACAAGTCCCATTTAATCTGTCCAAAACTCCTTACTTTTGTGTGATCAACCTAGCATAAATAAGAACGTTAGAAAGGGTATCTAAAAGTCCCTTTCAACCCCAAGACCAGCAGCAACAAACCAGACAAAGGCTCCCCAAGAAATTGAGCAACATTACCATTTCAGGAAAGGGACAAGAACACTTTTCAGTCTTGCTTTTCCCGTCATTTTGCAGTCTGTTGTACTCGTCCTATTAGATGACTTTTGCATTTCATTTATCAGTATTTGTAATGCTCTTAAAGCCCTTAGATTATGTTTATTTTCAAGGGTGGAGATCTATTGTAATTGCCTATATAACGCCTGCTTGTAACCCTAAATAAATCAGACTTGAATTAATATAAACCTGAACTTTGTTCATTTGCAATTCTTTAGCAATGCTTAGTATTGTGGTAATTCTTAGTGAACTTGTGCGTGACCTAAGATTACAGTGTCTAAGAATCATTACTTGTGTGTCTTGAGTCTTAAACACAACCTTTGTCACCTATGCTTGTGTGCTAAGGTGCAAAGTTCTATCTGTTCTGCCTGGCCTAGTGCAGGTTTTTGAGTGAGCGAGTGTACGTGTGAGGGAGTGTTCGCCCTAGCCCCTTGTAGCCTCTGAAAGCTCTATTTTTGTAGAGGTTTAAGTTCAGTCCCACATCGCCACCACGGGACTCAATGAGTCGATTCAAGTCATGCATGATAGCCTCTCCTCCACCGGACATCCCGACCCCAAACTTAAGGCCAGCAAAATAAGAAGATAAATAAGGACCAACCAGACTAGCACCAACCTTAGAGACAAGACGTCTCCAGACAGTGCCAACAGCAATAAGAAGAACACCCCCACCCGGTTTAAAAAGCGGCGTGAGCGGAGCGCTGGCAATGTACTCACCAAGGGCATCAGGACACCGGCCCTCCAAAAGAAGATTAACCACCCTAGTAACAGAAGTCATCAAATCATCAAAGACAGCCACAACAGCACCACTCAAACAGTCAATAAGGTGTTGGGCACGAAGCCCATCCCTCCCGCAAGAAGTGTCACGCGGAAAACCACGAATCATATCCAAAACCACCGCCGAAGAGGAAACAAGAGAATGATGATCCACCGGCAAAGGAGGCAATGAAGGAGATGGGACGACAGGGTGCTTCTCTCGCAAAGCACCAAAAGTGGCCCTTGAGTAAGGGGCGACGCCAGAGGAAGAAAGCACCCTAACAACAACAGTATAGTGACTATCACAAATCTTCCGCGAACATTGGCAGAGGTTAAGCTCACTCAAATCCAGATCCTCGTCCACATAAAACGAAGGAGGACCCTCGGCCAAACAATCCTCCAAAAGCTGCAAACCCCCGCCAGACACCCCTCAATCGAGAATAGCCCTGGTAATAGTCTCCTCCTGCGGCTGTCGCGTAACAGCAGTCCTACGCTCAAGATTACTCCTAGGAGCGAAGGTCTTAAGCAGACAAAGAGGCAACACAAGCATACAAACCCAGCTATAGAGGTCACCAAGAGAGTCAGCCACATCATCCAAAACCCCCTTCAAAACCCGAGCAAAACCTATACGACACATATGAGGAATAGACTTCACAGTGCAAAGGCCCATAGAAAATAAAAGATCATGTGAAGATACAGACCACTGAACAAGTCAACCCCATCATCAGATGGAAGGATCGAGGGAGGCAGAGCTTGAAGTCTAGAGATACCATGAATAATAAAGCTAACGATGCCATTACCACAATCTTGTGCTTCAAGGGCAAGTCGAGCGGCTCTCTCATGTTCTTGTTCATTCGCAAGTGCATTCAATTGCTCCTTCATTTGAGTATTCTGACTAGCGAATAGAGTGTAATCTGTAGGATTGTAGGAGAAAGATGCGCGTGCACTTTTGTTGCATGGTGGATCATACCACAGTTGTTTCCCCTTGTCTCCTATCCCGAAGAGCCTCGACTTCTTATCAAATCCGTCTGCCGCTTTATAATATGCATGGAATTCGTCTGGGGTCTCGCCAGTTGGCATTCGCTGACTCATATCCTCGGTGTAAGCTTCCTGAACCCACAAAAAAGAAATTATATAATTAAAAACATTAAGTAATCGAAACAAAACGAAACTAATAAAAAGTATTAAAATTGGATATAAAAAACTCCTTAGTAATTATTAGACAAACTTACGTTTGTCTAAGCAGCTCTAGAGTTAACCCACTCGCCCTTCTTGTTCTTTTTTGTTTTCTCAAACAACTTGTACGACATAGGATCAACCTGAAAGTATTATAAAAACATTAAGTGATATATCGGCAATATTAATCCTTCATAATTAATATGCAAATTGTATGTGAAGTAGAAAATAAAGGACTTACCAATTCTTTAAACGCATCGGAACAACTCTTCCGGCCTAGAGTATGGGTGCCCATCGCTTTCTCGCCACCTGACCGTCTATTAGCCTTGTTTATGTTAGACTTCTTGGCGAATTCGGGATCGCTTTCGGGCCTATTTCTAATGTTTTCCCACCAACTTTCAGGCACCCAATCCGGCCTATTTTTGTTATACTTGCAGCCATTAACAAGTGAGGTAATCCGCCTCGTGACATGTTTCTGCCAGTCGGGCTTCGGGTCGTAGTTCGGATCGACCGAGTTCACATGATTCTATTTCATCATAAACAACTTGTTAGTAATTGCTGAACTTGAGTAGCCTTGCCAAGAAGTCCTTCATAGTACTCCACAAAAGCCTTACCAACCTGAGGTTGACTAATCCTGTCAACACCATTGCTATCTTTTATATGACCAATGATCTGTTGAGTAGTCCTCATTTTAAAAATATTTTGAGGAAGAGTCATTCTGAGAGATATGCAGACACTTAGCCTTTTGCTTAAGGATTTTTTGTTTTCAATATTCTTCAACTTAATAAAATCAACAAGTCTAATCTTCTTTTGCTGCAACAAAGAGAGAGAGAGAGGGTTGCTTTGGAGAGAAAGCTGACAATGACAGTAGAATGATCAGAGACCCCAGCAGGGAGAAAATTAGCAGAAGTGGCAGAAAAGGCAGTGTGCCAATTTGCATTGACCAAAGCTCTATCAAGTTTGGACTAGACAATGGTATCAACATCCTGTTTGTTAGTCCAGGTAAACTCACAACCAATACCCTGCAGATCATCAACCTGACACCTAAGAAGACAAGAATTAAAATCCAAAATATCATCCAATTAGGGGGAGAATTACTAATCCTCTCTAAGACAACCGTAACAACATTAAAATCTCCCATCAAGAGCCAACAGTAAACAGACTACCTGAGATTTATAAGAGCATCCCAAAGAACCTGCCTCTCCTTAGCATCATTACTAGCATAAATGATAGTAAGGTAAAAAGCAGTATTAGTAGCATGATGAGTAACTCTACAGTGAACAAACTGAGCATCGATGACTTAACAGTCAATGGTAACAGTGCTTGGGTTCCAAACAAGCCAAATCCTCCCATTATAGTGATGAGCATAATTACAAATAACCTTTGTAATCTTTAAACCTGTTCTTAATAATGTTTTTAGCTTTATTCTCCTTAATCCTAGTTTCAAGTAACCCAAGGATATCCACCTTATTATCAGCCAGAAAGCGTAGAACTTCCTGCTGCTTGAGAGGGTCATTGCCCCCTCTTATGTTCCAAGTAGAGATCATCATTTACCTCGGCAAGGAGGAAGAGTCAAGGTATGTTGCATAATCACTGCAGTCAGATCAGGAGACTGACTCAGAGAAGGGCTAGGGGATATCCCTCTCTTCAAATCTACCACCACCGCCGCCACCACCACCACCACTACCACCACCACCACTACCACTACTACCACTACTAACACCACTACTACTACCACTACCACTACCACCACCACCACCACCACCACTACCACCACCACCACCAATACTACCACTACGACTACTACTACTACTACTACTACCACCACCACTACCACCACCACCACCACCACCACCACTACCACTACCACTACCACTACCACTACCACTACCACTACCACTACCACTACCACTACCACTACCGCAACCACAACCACTACCGCAACCACAACCACAACCACAACCACTACCACAACCACTACCACTACCACTACCACTACCACTACCACTACCACTACCACTACCACTACCACTACCACTACCACAACCACTACCACTACCACTACCACTACCACTACCACTACCACTACCACTACCACTACCACTACTACTACCACTACTACCACAACCACCACCACCACCACCACCACCACCACCACTATTATTATTATTATTATTATTATTATTATTATTATTATTATTATTATTATTATTATTATTATTTTGGTGCAATTGTGAGTATGGATTGATAAGGCCCATGGCCAAGCGTTACATCATTCTTACAGACCATTACAATCAAACAAGAAACTACTTTTAATCAAAGTAGATAAAAAGCTATTATTATATTAGTTCCTTAGCCCCACACCAATTGTACTCTTCCTGTTTTAGCTTTCCTAAGTCCAGATATCTGATCTCCTGGAGTAGTTTCACAGGCCTAATAACATAAGAGCCAACCTGCATTTGTTCCTATACAACCATATTCCATAGTTTACAGCTACCACCAAAGACCAATAAATTTTCCTGATAAAACCAGATGGCTTCCTCATTCTGATCAGTGCTGCTGGTGTATGATGTGGGATAAATCTGAGTCCATTCATCCAGATATTTATAGCACTTCTTTGCAAAGTAGTTTTCCTGAAAGAGATGATGATGATCTTCAATATTAATCACATAAGTGACAATTAGTCCTTCCTACAAAACCCATTCTCTGCATTCTATCAAGAGTGAGTAGCCTTTCTCTATTCGCCAGCCAGAAAATGAAGTTGTGTTTTGGTATGGTCATTCTATTCCACACAGGACAACACCATGGATATCTAGTGTTTGTATCCCTAGTCAGCCACTTATATCCTTTCAATATAGTATAGTTATCAGCATCCTCCTCCCATTTCCCTACTAAGAACCCATCTTTAAAAGTGTCCTTGACTGAACAAATCTTTCTCCAAGCCCATGAACTCGAGCTACTAGGAACATAAGTGATCCAATTCCTCCCCTTCAGATAAATCTTATCTATCTATTTTATCCAGAGATGATCTTTCTTTATCGGAATCCACCAAGCAAGCTTGCCCACAACAGCTACATTCCACTCCTTACTATCAAAAAGACCCAGACCTCCATTATCTTTACTCTTACAAAGGATATTCCAAGATACTAGAGGTGCCTTAGAATATGTATCCTCCCTTTCCCAGAAAAAGTTTCTACAAAGTGCCTTAAGTTTATCAAGAACCCTTATAGGAAGAATAAAGATTTGTGCCTAGTATGTATGAATTTTACTCAAAACAAATTTTACCAATCTAAGTCTACCAGTATAGGATATCTTCTTCTTATTCCAACCTTTAATTCTAGCAGTCATCTTTTCTACCATCACATTACAATCATTCTTGCACAATCTTTTATAAGAAATGTTCACTCCAAGATACTTAAAAGGTAAACTTCCCCTAGTGAAACCAGTATTGGCCAGAGTGAACTCCTCAATCTCCTTATCCAACCCTTTAGTAATCAGATCGGACTTATTATTATTAATCTGTAATCCATAAGCCTTTGAAAAGCTCCTGAATCCCTCAACAATCATAAAAAAAGACTTAATGTCCCCTTTACAAAAATGAGTAAGTCATCAACAAACATCAAATGGTTGAGTTTAAGGCCTTTATAGAGATAATGGAACTTAAAACCAGGCATGTTACCAATTACAGTTAAAATTTTACTCTGGTACTCCATACACAGAGTAAAAAGGAGAGGGGAAACGGGGTCCCCTTACCTCAAACCTCTCTTCCCCTGGAAATAGCCATGAGAGATGCCATTTAACACAATAGAATAGGAAGTGGTATTAATACACCGATGTATCATCTGTATAAAATGATTAGGAAAATTCAAACTTTTAAGCACTCTCATAACAAAAATCCATTCAATAGAGTCATAAGCTTTCCTAAGACTCACCTTGATCAGACACCTAGGTGTAGAGTTTTTCCTATTATAAAGTCTAACCAAATCTTGACTGATAAAGATATTTTCCATGATACTCCTTCCTTTTATGAAGGCAGATTGGGAAGGACTGACAACACCAGGGAGAAGTTTAGAGAGCCAATCACATAACAGTTTAGAAATGATTTTATACAGTGTGTTACAGCAAGCTATAGGTCTATAGTCCTTAACATTCACAGGATTCTCCTTTTTAGGAATCAACACCACATTTGTAGCATTAAGCTATTTAAGAAACTTACCTGAATTGAAGAAATTTGTGACTGCCAAACAGATGTCCTCAAGAATGGTCCCCCAGCTAGTCTTAAAAAAGCAGCTAGAATAGCCATCCGGACCAGGACTCTTCTCCTCAGGTATAAAGTCTACAGTCATCTTAATTTCATCATCAGAGGGAATAAGACAAAGGCCTTCTCAATCCTCCTACAATACTCTAGGTTCTTCTCTTATGATATTAGGGAAAAAAATCAGAAGTATTAGCACAGGATCCCAATAAACGTTGATAATAATCCTCAAAAGCGTTTTGGATGTCCTCAGGTTCATCATAAGTAACTCCATTTGTGCCTTCAATTCTAAACACCTTATTCTGGATTTGCCTTTATTTAATAAGCTTATGGAACATAGCAGTATTGGTGTCACCATCCTTGGCGCATTGACATTTAGCTTTTTGCCTAAGAAAACTTTGTTTTGCCGTTGCTAGCATTTTATAGATGACCCTAGTTTGGAGCTCCTTATCCATGAGTTGAAGATTAAAAGGATCCTGTTGAAGTTCTTTCTGACAGCTCACCATTATTTCATATGCCACATCAGCATTCCTCTCTATATAAGAGAACCATTCCTTATTCAAAACTTTGAGAAGAGGTTTAAACAGTTTCAACCTAGAAACCACTTGAAACAAAAGGGATCCCACAATCTGTTTAGACCAACCTAATCTCACTACCTCCTAAAAATCAGCAACCTTGCTCCACATGTTAAAAAATTTGAAAGGCTTCTTTTTAATAGGAGATACACCTCCCTCCTCAATCACACAAGGACAATGATCATAATCTCCTTTAGGACCATAATATGCATATGCATTGGGTCTAAAGTTAAGCCAGCCATCATTAACCAGAACCCTATCAATCCTACTAAACACTCTAGTCCCACTAGGTTGTTTGTTGTTCCAAGTGAATAAAGCTCCCAAAGTCTTAATATCACACAGATCACACCTATTAATAGCATTCTGAAAAGGTACTGTCTTAGAATCCTTAACAGACAGATCTATTTTCTCACTAACATTTAGCACATTATTGAAATCCCCTAAAATGATCCATGGCTCCACCAGGTTAAGTATAACTAAATCATTCCACATAGGAACTCTCTCCCCTAATTTTTTAAATCCATACACAGAAGTAGAATAGAATGCCCTATTATCACTCAGCTGCTTAACCTTTATGTGAATAAATTGAGAAGACATCTCTAACACGTCCACCTTAACCCTTTGATTCCTCTATAAGACCCAGATTCTGCCTCCATCATGATGGATATTATTAGTATCATAGGACCAGCCATTACACACATTGTCAGCTCCTTTATTTAGAGAAAAGGATTTCACCCTTGTCTCAAGAACCCAAATATCTCCACATCAGCCTGATGAAGATACCATTTGATATATTTTTGTTTAAGCTCATTATTAAGGCCCCTAATATTCCACACTCCAAATCTAATCATGATGAGATGGGGGATTCCCATCCCCACCACCTCTATCAACCATTGCAGTTCCTTTCCCCAATGCACTATTAAATTGCAACACAAATCCACTTGTTGTCCTTCAGGTATTGTAGTCTCATGCCTGGTGAGTCGAGTAATAACTCTAGCAGGAGTGAATAAGGAGCCATAATTTAGAGTAACAGGAGTATTAGCTGGAGTCAGCTCCTTGTCCTTCTCTTTCATTATAGTCCTATGTTCATTTATAACACCTAGACTCTTCTGTAAATTTGGAAACTCATGCTAATCACTCACCCTCAGAGGACATTCCTTTCTTCTTCATAATTGCTTTTGAATCCTTGGGACTGGGATTGATCTGGAAGTTACAAGAACCATATTCTTCCTGCAAACCTCCACACTGTGTCCCATACCTTTTCAATTCTAACAAGTAATTGGAATCCAATCATATTCCACTTCCAAAATTTCCTCCTGTCCTTTCTCATCCTCAAACACAATCTGATTAGGAAAATGTTGATCAACCTCAACCTCAACTAGAATCTTTGCAAAACCTAACAGAGTTCTCATCTTAGTAATATCATCAATTCTTTGAAATTTACCTATTAACAAAGCCAGTTTCTCCAAACACTTATCCCCCCAAAACTTCAACTCAAGTCTAACAAGTTTGATCCAAATGGGAATAGCTTTAACAGATACCTTAGACATTTTCACATTCGGATTCCATGGTCTTAAAATGACTGGTTTACCATCAAGTAACATGATGCCCTTACTCAAGACCAACTGCTTATGATCTATGTCCTCAAATCGAATCACAAATAAACCATTAGGCAAGAATGAGATTTTAGAAACTGCATAATCCACAAGGGTCCTTCAAAAAAAACATTTTAGAACCATACGAGGAGGATTTGCCCCCATAACATACCCATAAACTGCAGAAGACCAATATTTAAGCTCATACTGGACATCCTCCATCGTAAGTTTAAGAGTATTACCTTTAGGTGCAAATTCAGCCGTCTTACTTTCTTCAATTGATTCCAATTTATCATCCCGGATACGATTCAATTCCTGTTTCTTCCTTTCGGACATCACCTCCTGCCATTGTTCCTTCTGTCCATCATCATTAATTTACGGCCCCAGAGAACCTTCTTGGAGTCGTGTATGAACTGCCTCCCTAGCTTTGAAAATTTCAGTTTCGTGAATATTCATGTTTTTTGTTTGTAAATTGTTAATCTCAATATCAGTATTACTGTTGGTGTTTGTATTAATTAAAGAAGTATTATTAGAGTTTGTGTTTATATTAATTGATGTACTAATACTATTATTATTATTATTACTGTTATTATTATTATTATTATTATTATTATTATCTTTATCTTTATGTTTATCTTTTGGAAAAGGCTGTCATAAAAAAAAATATACTCTTAAGATATTAACATAATTCCGATTTATATACATTGGTTTGTTCAAATAGAATACTACGATTACATTATGATTAAAACAAATCACATATTACATCGTTTTCTAACCATCTATTTTCATATCATCATCTCCCTTATCACTTTCTTCTTCATCTTCACTATCGATCACTCGAAACAACGAATTCATTGCCTCGCCAAATGTTTTTTATTATCTTGTTTGTACCTTGAACATGGCATTTTTCCGCTTATCATCAAACATGCATGAATCTACTGTTCCTTGAATATTCACGTCATGTTGTATAATAAGTATTCCAAGAGTATGCATCCTTATAAAATTATGGAGTGTGAATGTATAAACAATAAAAGACATTTGATACTTTTGTGACATTTGGGGCATATTTTTTAACACCTTCCACCTTTTTTTCAAATGACCAAACTTCATTCCAATAATTAATGTCCAATGTTATATATCGGTTTTCATAAATAGTATATTTCGTATAACTTTTATAAACTTAATTTGTAAGAATTGAATTTTTATGAACTGAACTTATAAGAGCTGAACGAAACTGAACTGAACTAAACTTATAGGAGCTGAACTAAACTTATGGGAGCTGAACTGAACTTATAGGAGCTGAACTGAACTGAACTAATAAGAGCTGAACTGTACTTATAAAAGCTGAACTGAACTGACCTGAACTTATAGTAGCTGAACTGAACTAAGTCTAAAACTAGAGTCAAAATAAATCACTAATGGGCCAAAACCATCCGATTTATTTGTTATAAATTTGCATTTAAATTAGTTAAATGCAAATTTATAAGCTTAACTAAATGTTACATGTCACATGTCACATAAGTGACAAATGACAAAATCATAAAATAAAATGGACAACCATGTTATATGGGTGCACCGGTTTTAGTGGGGTTAGGGTAGGGTTTAGGTATTATTAGTTACTCTAGTTAAGAATTAGACGCAATAATTACAACTAGTCCTAGATTCCTACTCTAATGCTTTGTTAAGAAAAAAAGAAAAAAAGCACCCACCCTTCCCCATGCCTTGTGTCGCCGGTTGGCATGTGCAAAATAAGAGGACAAGTTTTTCTCTTATTTTTAATAGAAGATCTCATATTTTTGGTAGTATGCTTATCTCTCTACATCTCAACATTCTCACACTAAAAGAAACTTGAGAAGTTCATCTTGTATTCATAAGTTTACTAACAAAATTACTAAGAGTAGTAATAGTGATCTTAGTCATATTTTGTGGGTTATTATATTATACTAGTGTAGTATTTTGTAGTGTTCAAAGGAGTAGTCTTGGGTGCATCTAAAAGGAGATTTTGTTTTTTGAACTTGGAAGTTTATCCTTATCATACTAGCTGAAGATCAATATTTGAAAGGAGTTCAAATATTGTGCCCATTTCTAAATAAGCAATGTAAGGAAATTGTTTCTTTCTTTATCTTTTGTTATGCATGCATAAGATCCATTTAGTTTAAGAGTAAACTATTTAAAATATGATATTAGAAATGTCTAATATTGAGTTTAAGAAACATACAAGCGGTTAGATGGTTAAAAATAGTTTAAGAGTAAACTATTTAAAACTAGTAATTTGTGTTTTATAAGATAAAATCACAGTCATTTTCATGTCAATATATTCTGGTCCTAATATGATTTTAGGTCATTTTGATGATTTATGGAAATTTATGTTGCTCAAATATGTTTTTTAGTGTTTTTATTACATTTTAATGAGTAAAATGATGTTTAAAATGCTAAAAATATTTAGACATATCTTCTAACCTAGAAAGTTTTACACGACATCACACATGGATTTTACTTACTGTATGTAAAAGTTCGTGTGAAGTGGATTTATTTCTCATGATATATGATTTTTATATGATAAAATGAAACAAATAAAGGTTAGATGGTTAAAAATAGTTCCACTATGAATGTGACCATGAAAATTTTGTATGTTGTCACATGCATAGTTTCCTTACGGACTGGAAAATGGGTGATTTGTGTAGCATGATTTATAAATTTTTAATGTAAAAATGGCATAAATAGTGACTAATTTAAAAAATATTGCTAAAACAAATTTCATGTCATGAGAAAATTCATAATGGTTGCGTAAATGACCCACATTTCAGATCGAAAGTTGAAAATTTAATTAAATTATTTTTGACATACTTTATGTATTTTATTTGATAAAACCGATAAAGCGCAACCGATTTTTCTCAAAATCAATTCGAAACTTTTAACCTTGACATTATGATTGTCATGGAAATGTTACCTAATGTAAAAAAAAAAAGTTAAAATTCAAAATTCAAAATTATTGTAATTAAAGTTGGATTTATTTGATTAAAATATTATTTTAAAGTCTAATTTTGAGCAATTATATAACAACAAGTTAAATTATTTTCAAAAATCGAGTGATGACTAATTTTTGAGTCCTAAATAATTTGGGATAATTAACATGGACTTAAATATGATTTAAGTATTTTTTGGTGATTTTAAAATGTTATTATCACGCATTTCCGTAAAACCGGGTTATATACATATAAACATTTAAATAGGGCGATTTCCCATTAAAAATGAGCAAGCTTTATACATATTATATTGCTGCATTTATAATTAATGAATGTCAAATTTTCATTTATGAATGTCATAACTTATTTATCTAATTTTGAATTATTTAATTTAATCCTTGTATGACCTTAGTTTTAATCGATATTGCCCGAAATATATGGGAATATTGATTCGGTTGTATTTAATGTGATCTCGGATCACTTTTATTGTAATATTTTATTTTTACAAATGTTTAATAGAAAAGCTATGTAATTTTAATTATATTTTGTAACTATTTTTATTATGGAGTTTCCCAAAGACGATGCCATTCGGAAAGGCGTTCCGAGATAGACGGTGACATTGGTAGGCGTGCTTATGAAGTTCAAGGGACCAAAGGAGTTGGATTCCAAATTTGTAATAGATTATATGAATTTCTATTTTAGGAAAGGTCATACTAGGAATTTTATTTTTATGCTTGCATTTTTATGTAATATGTTTGCATGCATTGCAAAATCGCCATAACTTGAAATGCATATTTTATCGAGTCTTCGACCGTGTCAATTAAAATTATCGTTAATTCATTGATTTAGTTCACCTAAACGAGATAGATAATAAATTGACATGACCTCTCATAATAAATAATTGAGACTGAGCCTTACCAAATAGTAGAACCCATGAATCTCAATTTTACAAGGAAGTAGGTGCGGCTCAACGGGGTGCTTAACTTGTTACGTTGGGTAAGTGGGGTAATAAATGCAATTACTTCGAAATTTGGATTGAGCTCAACGAAAGTATTCACTACCGTAGCAGCATGTGTTCCGGGCTAAAGATAATTATTAATGTAATATTATCGACCGAGAGCTCTAAAGTAGAATCGATTAAAGAGTTAATCCACCGAATTATGTTAATAAGGGATAAATCGGCTCACCGTGCCCAAGTTGATATGAATTTGGATCTCGGAATCATTTATAATAGTTTGTTAGAGGTCACTATATAAATGTTCAAACTTGTTTAAATGTTTACAAATATTTAAAATGATAAATGTTGACTTTTTCTTTATGTCTATAATTTGTAGTTAATATTGTTCAAATCGCAATGGCTAGTTCATCCAACACGACCACCACTAACGCCCCAACTCTCACCAATGTCTCATGGCTTCGATCCTTCATGGATTGATGTAAGATAGAAAAGAATGGCGCTAATTTCGCCGATTGGGATGCGCAACTCCGCTTGGCCGCGGAGGGTGACGACAAGCTTCGTTACCTTACCGAGGCCTCTCCCACCGCACCTAACGAAAGGTCAACCGTAGGCGCAAGGCAAGCCTATGAGGCTAACCATAAAGAGTCTGCCGCAATCAAATTTTTTTTGATATTCTCGATGGAGGCCGATCTCCAAAGGAGTGCAATAAAGTTGAGCACGACCTATGAGATCTACACGAAGCGTGTGACCATGTTTTCACAAGCTCCTAGGATCATACAATATGAGACGGCTTCCGCGATGTTCGACATGAACTTAAGAGAGGGCCAAAAGATTAGCCTTCATGTACTCAAATTGATTGAGCATGTCCAGACTCTCAAATTGCAAGGGGTTGACATTCCCGAACAACTCGTTATTGATTGAGTACTACATTTCTTGGGCAAGAACAAAGCATATGTACAGTTTAGGGTAAACTACAATATGCAAAACATGAAAACCTCTCTCCATGAATTGCATAAGATGCTTGTGTAAGCCGAGAGAGATATGGGGCTAAATGTTAGCACCTCTAAGGATGTACTTAACATATAGTAAGGGGAAGTTCAAGAAAAGTGCTAGCAAGGCAAACAAGCCCTCCACCTACAAAGGCAAGGGAAAAGCTATTGAGAATAGCTCACCCAAGCCTAAGAAAGGTGCCCCAACTGAGGACAAGTTCCATTATTGTAATGGCATAGGGCATTGGAAAAGGAATTGCCCTAAATGTCTAGGAGATATCAAAGCTGGAAAGGTTCTTCCAATAGGTAAATACTTATCCCCAGCATTTATGTTATGAATTGAACTTGATATATAGATATGAGTTATGATTCTAACCCTTTTTATTGTTATTAGGGCATGCAAGTAAGGATAAGGACAAGGACAAGCAAGCCTAAGGAGGCTCTTCAAGGGAAGCTAAAAGTAGCTCACCATGGTTGAAGACCTAAGGAAGCTTGGCCTCAAGATTGTCTCCCCTTTTGAATGTATTATGGTTGTTTGTAACTTTTATTTCGTTGTTGGACATGGAAGCTTTATTTTCAAGAACAATTTGTTGTAATTGAATATTTGGTGACTTAGTTTTCAACCCAAGTCACCTGGTTTGTTGAAACTTTATCGTTCTAAAATTATCATTATACAGTACATGCACTAATAACATAAATTGTATCGACTCAAATTGATCATATTAGTATTATGATGATTGGATAATTATAATAAGTTCAAAAGCTAAGAATTCGATTCTCACTTTGAAAGATCAATTGTTAAGTCAATTTGAGTTATTGAACTCAAAGTAGGGAGTATACCAAACCAATTGGTCACACCACTTATAAAGATATTAAATGACATATGAGTCCACCTATTTAGCTTATAGAACTAGTCTATCTCGAAGCTATTATTCAATGTCTTTACAATAAAGTCTTTAGTAGATCACTTAAGGTCATGTTGTGATACTTCTACCTCCCTCACGAGTAGAGCTGGCAAGTCTGACCCGACCCGAGTGACCCGACCCGAAACCCGAGCAAAACCGACTCGACCCGATCCGACCCGACCCGATGACGACCCGTAACCCGTTGACGACCCGAAAATCAATGACCCGAACCCGACTCGAACCCGACCCGACATTGACCCGACCCGATATTGACCCGATTAAATTGACGCTCTGACAATTATTAACCTTAATAATGATCAAAATGAAAGTGATTTATTGTTTAAATTGATATGTTTGACTTAATAATGAATTAATTAAACCAAATAATAATTTAAAACTAGATTTAATGGAAAAATATTGAAATATTGCGAAAAAATAACCGGACCCGATTACGACCCGACCCAAACCCGACCCGACCCGATGTACCATTTGACCCGAAAATGACCCGACCCGATAACGACCCGAACCCGACCCGACCCGACCCGACCCGAAAGGGTTGTCTGACCCGATACGACCTGAACCCGATACGACCCGAACCCGACATGACCCGACCCAAACCCGACCCGACTGACCTGATTGCCACCCCTACTCACGAGTATGAGTACAAATTTAATTGTGGTGCATAAGACTATCTTTAAAGAAAATATTTGTATTTTTCTAAAGAAAGAGTGGGAGAAAATAAGCCACACCGTAAAGCTAGTAAGGAACTAATGAGGTAACCAAAAGAAAATGTTCTTAGTTTAGACTAAAGACTAGTGAGGAGACCAAAAGAAAGCGTTCTTAGGTGAATCCTTTGACTAGTGACGAGACCAAAAGAAAATGTTCTTGATATAACAAGATTATGATCTATGAAGTGGAAGTACCTAGAAATTTTAAATTTCGATTTTCTAAAGAGACTTATGAAACTAAATGGAATATATGCAGAGGATTGATGTATTTGGAGTTGTCCAATAATAAATCTTTCGATAGACATGAAGATGCTTTATTTGGAGTTGTCCAATTATAGTTGCATGGATAGACATGAAGATGTCTGCAAAAGTTAGGTTAATGCGTAACTATGCTTAGATCCAATTAATCAGGGAAATATCTCATAGTAGGTGTGTACAAGATACACAACAAAACCACATGTCCAAATGGAGATTTGGAATGGGATGTTTACATGACACAAGCCTAAGGTTTCTACCAACCCTTAGAGGTTATAATAATCTTTTCTATTATGAGATATAAGAAGAGTTTCACTCAAATTGTCGAGAAGTTATGTATAGACATGAACTTAAGTGGAAGTTAAATTTATCATGTAAAGACAAGAAGTTCAGTGGGAGAAATTGTCTTCTACATGAATAACGAATCACTGATTGTGAGTGACGTATTCATATTACCTTTTTGAAAAGAGTTGTTGGATTTTACTGCTAGATGAGAGAGGGCAACATGTATACTAAAATAAAAATCTATTGTGAAATAGAAGATTTTAGCTTGGCATTTAGAAATGTGTCTTATATCGATAAGATTCTTTATCTATTTCAACAAGTTAATTAGGTTATTCATGTTGAAGAAAGTGAGATCACTATGAAAAGGTCATAGTCATCCACTGAGCCTAAGAGTTGTTGATCACATGAGTACTAATGTTTCTGCAATTAGGCCAATCATCTATGTCATTACTAGTAGAAAAAGTCCCATTGACATCGATTTTTAAGGTCAATTTACATCAGTTTTAGGCGTTGTTTCTGGGGGCGTTGTTTATAGCATTAATAACAAAAACATCGGTTGTAAAACCGATATTAATAGCATTTAATTTATATCAGAGTCTGAAAAACCGATGTTAATAGCATCTAACGTACATTGATTTCTATGTAAAACCGATGTTAATAACCGCTAATTTACATCGGTTTTGGTGCAGAACCGATGTAAATATGTTGTTAATAGCATCTAATTTACATCGGTTTTTGGTGCGAACCGATGTAAATATCAATATTTTTTACATCGTTTATTGACTAAAACCGATGTATAGAAGTATATTTTTTAATAAAAAAAATTACATTTGAGGTGTTTTTTTGGGAAAACGCCTCAAATGAGAACTTCAATCAATGAAAAAAAATAACAATTCCAAAACCCATAATCTTAATAAATTAGATTACAAATACACACGTGTTTTGAACATAAATATTCTTAAATCTACACTTAAGTAGATACTTGTAGAATACGTCTGACTAAATAATGATGGTGATAACAAACAAAACGAAATTAAATTCCTAACGTAATAGTGTAGTACTCCTATATGTTTTGTATATTTAAGCTCCTTCCAATTAGCCACATTGCTTTGAGTTTTCAGCTTGAATAAAGCTCACAATTCATCATCAGTATCAGCCATATATGTCTGCGTACAACACCACTTGCGTAGAACACCACCTATATACTCTCAGGACAGGTTTCCAATGTCTAAAAAAGGCGAGTAATTAGGCCAAGTGCGGCAGACCCATTTCCTGAAACTATATAAAATAGATAGTATGTATGTATAAGTGAAAATGAGTGCTCGACTTACCCTATTATAGAAGCATAAAGAATTTCTGGGTGTCATCAAAACAGAATATAAATAAGGAAATATGCATAAAAAGTCAAAAGATAATACTACAACAAGAGAGTCAAGGATCACCAAATGTTGCGCTAATTGGAGTAGAACTGTCGATCAGTAGAGGAAGAATTATACCTAGAAACACTTGTATTTTAACAACCCTTTTAAACCGATCAAGTATGTACAACTAACCACCATGATCTACGCTATATCTTATGTATGAAGTCACTCGCCATTTTTGAATGTAAAACGAGTGGCCTCACTATTCAGATATGTTGTCAAATAGGCAATCTTACGTATAATGAATCAGAATTACCAATTACATGCTCAGTAGTATTATTCAAATAACAAGCAGATCAATATACTCAAAATTGCAGCACATCCAAAAGATCGAATTCTCCATTGCCCTTAAAGCAGGTAAGCTGCCATCAACCTGACGGATTACTGTTACCTACGAAAGTCACATTTCTACACAAAACTAGAGTAGTAGAACCACTCCAACGGTAATAAAACCAACAATTCTACATCAAACCATTATTGAAACAATATAATCATATATTCTGGATTGATTTTCGCATAAGTTCATTGCATAAGAAAATCAACTGAGCAAGTAAGACAACCATGCTACCTTGGTTGAACATACATGACAATGCTAATAAAAATAAGAAGAAGACAATCCATAGTTATTCAGAATCCATCACATAAATAGATAGTGCTTCAGGTACGAAATTATCCTCAACATAACACTGAATAAACTTACTCAGCAGGGATATAACGTTCTACCAAAGCAATCCCTTGATCTGAGTTCATGATGGACCTAATATTTTAAGAAAACTATGTCCAGCAATAAACGACACGGTATACCAAATTTCATAGAGCAGAAAGATAAATAGTGTCAGACCTCATGCAACCTCGGTGTTCAGCTTGCAATTGACATGGACTCCCGATCTGCAATCATCAATAAAACCCCCTTTACATTATCTGATTTCCATAGTTAGAGCTAGGTCTCTCTCTGGGCTAACATTAAAACGGTTAAGGTCACTAGAACCTAAAATTTCTACTTTGCAAGTGACTAACTCCCTTACTAAGAAACACTTTCAAGCTAAGCGGTTCTTTTGAAAGGAATCAACATCATCTGGAGGTGGAGGTCTAGGATTCTTATTCTGTAGGAAGGTGTTTGCCTGCGATGTACCAAGTACGGTAACCTGGTGTAGATCAATGTATCTTTAACACATATAGACAAGAATGAAATATTTCTGCTATTCATCCTTGCTATATAAAATCAAGTTTGTCAATAATCTGCAGAGGCAAAAGAAAGCCAAAAGTACAACTTACAGCTCCAATTTAGAATCATACTGGCAAGCATCAAATTGAGAGCCTTCATGAGCTTATCCAGCCATGGCTGCAACAAGAAAGCATAACCAGGGCCCCATCAAAAATCATTTTAAATATAAAATTCAAGATGCCAATTATAACTGTAACAACCCGAAAAGTACCCAATTTTTCTAGTAAAATATCTTACGAATACTTTTCAGCAAAACTTGAGTTTTAAAATAGAATTTATTGTTTCGAGTAGTATTTTGAAATTCCGATTTCGTATTTGGAATTTTTGAGAGATTCCATGAGAATCCCGTTTTTAAGTCAACTTTGACTTTCGTTGACTTTTTCCGACTCGCTTTATAAGTTTGAAGACCGAAATTTTAATTTAAAAAAATAATATTTTTAATTTATTTTTATTAAGATTTATTTGGAATTATGATAATTTAATATAATTATTTTGAATTTATTCGGAATTAAAGAATAACTTGTACGGTTTTAACCCGAACGTCATTTAACTATTCCCGAGTCATCTAAAATCCCGAAACAAACCCGAAACCCGACTTTGGCATGAGTCACACGCTCATGTCACCTTTTTCCACTCACTTTAGGATATTTTCATTCTTTTTATTAAACTAATAATAATATCTAAGATATTTGTTACTTTATCGATCCGTCAACGGAAATTACGCAAATCGTTTACAAAACAGACCCGACTATCACCATTTCACACGGCACTCTCACCCTCTCTTATGCCTTGATATTTTCATTTCTTTTGATTACAATAACATAATATCTTGATAATTGATTTAATTAACTTAATATTTAATCAATTACCGTAATATATTTATTTAAACCGAGTCAATTCCGTAACAACAATTTCAAAACCCGACTCATTATTTTCCTCTATATTACACGGCTCA